>RDPX01000063.1:312182-352583 GCA_003991215.1 Morbakka virulenta | reverse complement strand
ATTTAGATCCCCCATTATCAGTATTACTTCTTGTGATTTGCACTGCGATCGAGCTTTGTCCAATTGCTCGTAAAATTCTTCAATTTCTGCTTCCTCACTGTCTGATGTTGGTGCATATACCACAATGATTGATATGTTGAACGGTTTTCCTTCCAGCTTTACTAACAAAACTCTCTCTGTGAGTTGCCAATACCCTTGGACACATTTCGCACTTTCTTTGTCTAATAATAGGCCCACTCCTCTCCTATGAGTATCTTCTCCTGAGTATATCAGTCTATGATCGTCACTTCTAAAATCTCCGCTATTCTTCCATCTGGTTTCGCATAACCCAAGGATGTTGATTCCAATCCGTGTCATTTCTTGCTTTACATCTTCAAGTTTTCCAATTTGATGCAGTGTTCTTACATTCCAAGTTCCAATTCTGATACTTTTCTTAGTTGGGATTGCCTCTGTCGCTTGATGACGGTCTGGTCCCCCCTGCGGCTTCAAGGTAACCATACCGAGCGAGGGATTGCTCCTCGGGGATACAATCCCCTTGATGCCGTTATCTACTTTTCTTGGTTTTCGGTTTGTCATCATAATGTTCTTGGCAAGATACGGCAGTTTATACCTTCCCCCAAAGCCCCAGAATGACCCCTTCATTTCTTGGGATGGGCGGATAATTTTTGCGCATGTGCATGAAAAGTAAACAATCGACAGCGACAGATTTCGATTTGTTCAAGCATAAAGAGAGAAGATGGTTTAAAAAAGAAAATCAGGGATGCGTTTCTCAATTTCGTTGGAGACACTTAAGTTTTTCAACAGCATTGTAATCTTGACAGTAAGACATACTCTGCTGGACATTTGACCCCAGCTACAATTATTTTGCTAGCACTCCTCGGAGGTTGATCCCATTGTGCGAACTTCGTTTTGTGCAGCCGATAATACACCTGATATTGTTTAGGTATTTATGTTAGAGGAACCATCGAGTTTATACTATAGTAACTTTGTCATTAAATGGGGAATTTATGAGTTTTATTGCACTGGCAAACAACAAAATAATTTGCGTGTTTATTTCATACACCGGTAATTGTTTAATATCCGAGTTAAAAGAGACAATGTTCACAGCCAACAAGGTCACCGCAACCAAAGATTGTCATCATTTTTAAGTAGAAGTCAAGTGATGGAGGAGCCAGCACAGGATCAAGAAGAGGGTGGTATCACGAGCGAAGACGCTTTTAATCCGGCTTCTGGATTAATAAAAGCCAGCAGTCAGCTTAGCGTGGAGTTAAGTGACAGCTCGTATTCCAGCTGCGATTCTGAAGAAGGACTTTTTGCTTCCTGCTTTCAGGATGCTCGTGTGATGCAAATGTTTGGCGATAAGAGACCAAAGGAAACATCAGATTTGGGGGTAATTGGGAGCACAGAACCTGGCGTATCACATCTAACCGAGAGTGACACTGTTGGACAGTCAGACAGTGATATTGACAGTTGTAATGCCGCGCTAAACAATAAAGATGTCAATTTTTTTGATGCACCGGATACTCCTTTGCATTTTGAAAAGACAGTAGCTGAAGATAATTACAGAACTCCCCCTTTAGTAAGAGCAACCACCGAAGCTGAGGAAAGAGTACCCATTGCCCAGGAAGATGTAATTGAAACTGAGTATGTCGGTTGCCAAGAGTCAACCCCAGTTGTGGATTTTGAGGAACATGTTTCATTCAATACTGATCAGAATTTAGTTGGGAGTCCCAAGATATTTGTTGAAATTGAAACCAGTGCCCCTCATGATTCTGATGAATGTGAGGTATTCTTTGGGCCAAACTTCAAGAACGAAGAAATCGAATTCGTCGAGGCATTAGAAGTGGATCAGGATGAAACTAATTTTGCAGCATTCCATACTCAACTAGGCAGCAGACTGGAGGAGAAGACTTTATCACCACAGTTTAGCCCACAGAAAGAACGGCGTTTAAGCGAAAAGGATGAAAAGCAAAGTGGTTTAAAAGGAGGGCTTAAAAGGGTTATGAACAGAGTAAGTCTCAGGATAGAGGATTATGATATCATTGATTCAAAAGAATTAAAACAAGCAGAGCAAGAGGAATGCAGAAAAAGGTCCTCTAGTGACGTTGGAATTTGTACTGAAAAGCAGAAGCAAGGAAACTCATTTAACTTAGGAAAGTTCTTGCATTGGAGTAGAGATGATAAGACAAATTGTAATTCAGAAATAGCCCAGGATGTTTCAAATGATGCAAGCCCTTGCCTTACTAAGTTTAAAAATGGGATAGACCTTCACTATTCTGTAAAAACTAGTGACAAAGGAGAAGTTATTGAAGAAATAAAAATGACACCTTCAGTGAGTAATGGAAAACATGATAATAAAGGAGGAAGCCCACCAGTATTGGCTGCTCTCAGTATGAAAGAAGCCCCTGCAAATAGGCGCAATTCACCAGTTTTTTATGATATCCTTGGTACTCCAGAGCTTGAAAACTTGGGTATAACTGAAGAAAGCCATTCAAAATCATCCAAGAAGGCAAGGAGCCCTCGAAGTATTAAGAAGGTGCTCTCTGGTGGATCACTTCGAGGGTCAAAGTGGATTACAAATATGACTTCAAATGGGGGAGATTATCCCAACAATAAACCATCTAAAGAGAAAGTTGTTATGACAGGTTACAACAAGAAAACTAGTTCTTTACAAAAGAAAAATAGCACTACATCACTTGATACTGAAGGTAGTGAATCTGACTTTGATTATATTGATGCTGATATGGCAAATAATTGTACAACTCGTGGGTCTGAAGCCCCAACTGAACACAGTGCCTCCTCCATCAAGGTCAAATTAAGGCCACATTATGTAGGAAAAAAGCCAGTGCCACCACCAAGGCGCAAAAAAGTCAAAAGTTTACACCTGGTGGACCAACAGGAAGGCAGTAATGGTAAGCCTTCTTTTTTATTACAATTAATATCATTTGCTTATGAATATCTGTTCCATCAACCTCCACTTCCCAGCTTCAATCCCCAGCTTCATGGCATGATAGGATATACAGTACACCATGCAAATATGTAATTTTGTTGAGTTTTACTGTAGTCAATACTACAGGTTTTGATAATTTTTAAAAAATTAATTTTAGACATAAATCCAGATGTCAGCACTGAGGTTAGGATTAGTTTCCTGATTTATTTAAAAGCTGTACTCCAAGCTTTTTGAATTCCCTAGATATTGTGAAATTTTGTATTTGCAGCCCAGAAACTATTTAAGTGCATTCTGCTTTAAAAAGGTCAAAATGTTAATAGCCTCAAAGGATTTTGTTTCTAGAACCTATATGGAGGACTCATTGTGCTCTTAATTCATAACTGCACAGACCACATGACATTTTGCGTTTTTTTAACTTTACCACTTTTTTGCACTCAGTATATAATATTATTGTAATGATGAAATTTGTTAAATTCAGTTGCTTTGGCAAAGTAAAAGTGGGGGACAAGTTTGTGATCAGATCATCACTGAAATTAAAAAACTTATGTATTTTACTTGATTTCTTATATATGTACATTCATCACATTTAAAATTTACTTCATCACACCAATTCATCAAGTACAGGATAGTATTTATGAAGACACTGTATTATAATGAATCCATTTTCAATCTACCATTTCATTTATTAGAAGGGAACAAACAATAAGAGGCTACAGTGGAAACTATTTTTATTTGATGATTTATTAAAATTGGGAAGTGTGAATTATTTATCATTTCATAATAAAACAAACGGTCAGTATCTGAAAAGCAGTGGCAGACATTTTTGGGACTTTAAAGATTGGCCTGCACTTGTAAATGATGATGATGCCTGCCATCCTTCCTCAGTCAGGAGAAATCCTATGACAATGTCACTTTCACTTCTGAATTAAAACAGTGTGTAGTTTATAATGCCTTTTTAGGTCTACTGTTTTAAATCCTTAAATTTCCCAGAGTATAGGCCTAAAGATGGCATCAATTGTTCCCTGCCTGGCATGAATCCAGAGTCTTCTTTCTTTCTTTTTCTGCTGACATTTCCCTTGTCAGGGGTCATCATAGCGAATGTGGCTTCTCCACCATATGTGGTCTTGTGCATCCTTCCTCATGAGCCCTTTCACTGCCATGTCTTCCTTTATATTGTCTGCCCATCTGTGTTTTGGTCACCCTCGTCTTCTTTTCCCTGGTAGCTCTATTTGCATGCCCTTCCTTACAACATACTGCTCATCTCTTCTTTCCGCATGTCCAAAGTACATCTCATTAATAGAGATTTATTCAAATGATATTATTGTTCATGTGTGTTTTGGAACTTTCATAACTTGTTCTTGTAAGTTTAGGTCATTGTAGTTTATGCTTAATAAGGCATATCTCTTTTTTTCTGTGAACAAATTGGTGATAAATATGGCAATCATTAGGCACAACTCCTTCATAAACAATAAAATTGAATAGTGACCTTAAAAAGAGTAATGGGCTGGTCACCTCCCTCAGTCATCTACATAACTTTTCCTGATAGGCCAGCAGCCTTTGATGCATGTATCTTATTGATTGCTTTTGAAGCCATTTCTTTTATTATTAGAATAGCTGGTCCTTAACAGGTGTTCCATCATTCAAGAAGTCAGGGTTTATGGAAGTCTTTTATTGACCAGCTTATTATGTGATTGCCATGTCCAAGGCTTTTCAACAACAATTAAAGCAAGTTTCCCTTATTAATCAGAAATTCCTTTCCCCCAATGATATATTTATTTCCTTGCTTATGTCTCTTGGCCATTTTTAAGAACTTGTTTATATTACTGTTATGGTTTGCACTTTGATTGCATTGTCTGCCGGCTTATGCTACCATTATGCCTCCATATCCCACCAACAGCTACCTATTGCCCAACATCATGCCTCATATGTTGCATCCAGAAGTCCTAATTTGATAAGATTGCATGCACTGACTACATCAGTGGGTAGGTCGTGGCATTCATATGAATATGTTGCTCAAACTGCTCACAAGAATCAGTGTCATTTAGCTTCCATGTTTGGAGGAATGTAATGGAGGCTTGTAGGCTTTGTTGACAAAAGCTATATCACAAACAAGTAACTTGTGGTGAGTGATGCACTCTTATTTCTAATATCTCTTATGTTCATTGATTTTCTTTGGTTGCCTCCAGAAGAATATGTTGTAAGTCTGCTGTTGCTTTTATGGAAGAAGGTGTTAGCAATTGCAAGCTGATTTTTACACATGTGTGCGTATGAATCAAGGTGATATTTGTGAAGTACTGGAATGTTATCTTCCATTAAAGATAGTGACATGAAAACCAGACACTCATTTTATTGATTTATTTTCAAAGACAAGCTACAAAAATAGTTGTTTTTGTTTCTCATCATTTAAATGACAAAGCATGAAGAAAACAATGCAAATTATGCAAACTTCCTTATTCTTCAGCTTCAACAACCTGAATGGAAACTTCATCACCAGCAGAAAATTAAGTGTGGTAAATACAAAAGCATGGCACAGCAGCAGGTAGTTAAGAACATTGGGCAACATCATAATGAGTTGGGGGTTTTTTCTTTCTACAAACACAAAACACCTTTGTTAGGTTACTTTTTGTTGAAGAATTAGGGATATGGTATTGTAGTTCTAGACAAGGTTTTTATTTACTGAAGATAATAAAGGAAAAAAAGCTATTATATAACCTTTTCCCCTATTAATCTAATAATACAAAACATGAGCTAAATATAAACAAAACAGAAAAGGCAGTAAAACATCTGAACTTAAAAAGAATGAACAGGTCATTTAATAACAAAACCGTAAAACTTTTTAGCAATTTAGTAGACCTTGAAGAATTCTACCTGGTTTGAGGGGAGGTAGATTCCCCCTCGGGTACTACAGATGGAATATTTTGTTTGTCTGCAAGATTGTCTAACATGGCTTGGTTACCTAACTGCTAGGTAAAGTCAATTGCAAAGGAACTTTGGCTTCCTTGTGGTCACTGGAGTGCAAGTTGTGCTCACCCACCATATCAGATAGTGGGTAATGTTGTAAACACCTGCTGTATGGTGTAATTGTAAGTGGGGATACTGAGGATTTGCATGCAGGAGTGTGGTTGGCAGTACAACAGGTTGATTCTTGTTCCTCCTAGTGTGATTCCTTTTGTACTTTTGGCCTGGCTTAACCCAGGACAGAATGGCTTTGTCAGAGTTTAAGTTTTTTAAGTAAAACTTAACATCCTTTCCTCCAGTGGCCAGTTTGCCACAATGCAAAAGTCGTTCCCATCAGTCATGATGACTTTAAGGTAGGTATGTTGTCACTGAAGCACAATAACAACAGATTGCTACAGATTCAAATTGAAAGTAATTCACAGAGAATTTCAGCATGGTCCAACTCATGCATGCATCATAATGTACATAATCTCAAAGCACTACAGGCTGCATCTTTTAGACTTGTAATACTATTTGTGGTATGTTGTCAACAAATCATATGATGAAATTCAAACAATTTTATTCTTCTTCTTCTTTTTCTTTTGGCTGCTCCCTGATTCAGGGGTCGCCACAGCAAATTTTCATCCTCCATATGGCACGATCTTGGGCATCCTCACATCTTAGCCCCTTCTCCCTCATATCAGCTTTGATGTTATCCATCCATCTTTGCTTTGGTCACCCTCTTCTTCTCCTTCCTGGTATATCCATCCTCAGCACTCTTCTCCCGACATAACCCTCTTCTCTCCTCTTCACTTGCCCAAACCATCTCAACCTGGACTCCCTTATCTTCTGAGAGAGTTCTCCAACATCCAGCCTGTTTCTCACTATCTCATTGCACAACTTGTCTCTTCGAGTAACACCCAGAGCCCATCGAAGCATTCTCATTTCTGCTACGTTCATCCATTTCTCAAGTCCTGCCGTCAAAGGAACAGTTTCCATGCCGTACATCATTGCCGGTCTTATTATTGTCTTGTAGAGCTTGCCCTTAACTTTCTCTGGCACTCTTTTGTTGCACATCACCGCCGTTGTCTTTTGCCAACTGCCCCATCCAGCTTGGATTCTTTTCTTTACCTCTTTGTCACTGCCTCTTTCAGCTTCTGCCTTCTCTCCGTTGATTAGTACTAAGTCATCTGCAAACATCATGTTGCCAGGGCTTGGCCTCCTGATGGGATCGGTGAGCATGTCCATGACCACTGCAAAGAAGAGAGGGCTCAAAGCTGAACCTTGATGTAACCCAACCTCCACTTTGAATGGTTCACTCTGTCCANAACATGAGCTAAATATAAACAAAACAGAAAAGGCAGTAAAACATCTGAACTTAAAAAGAATGAACAGGTCATTTAATAACAAAACCGTAAAACTTTTTAGCAATTTAGTAGACCTTGAAGAATTCTACCTGGTTTGAGGGGAGGTAGATTCCCCCTCGGGTACTACAGATGGAATATTTTGTTTGTCTGCAAGATTGTCTAACATGGCTTGGTTACCTAACTGCTAGGTAAAGTCAATTGCAAAGGAACTTTGGCTTCCTTGTGGTCACTGGAGTGCAAGTTGTGCTCACCCACCATATCAGATAGTGGGTAATGTTGTAAACACCTGCTGTATGGTGTAATTGTAAGTGGGGATACTGAGGATTTGCATGCAGGAGTGTGGTTGGCAGTACAACAGGTTGATTCTTGTTCCTCCTAGTGTGATTCCTTTTGTACTTTTGGCCTGGCTTAACCCAGGACAGAATGGCTTTGTCAGAGTTTAAGTTTTTTAAGTAAAACTTAACATCCTTTCCTCCAGTGGCCAGTTTGCCACAATGCAAAAGTCGTTCCCATCAGTCATGATGACTTTAAGGTAGGTATGTTGTCACTGAAGCACAATAACAACAGATTGCTACAGATTCAAATTGAAAGTAATTCACAGAGAATTTCAGCATGGTCCAACTCATGCATGCATCATAATGTACATAATCTCAAAGCACTACAGGCTGCATCTTTTAGACTTGTAATACTATTTGTGGTATGTTGTCAACAAATCATATGATGAAATTCAAACAATTTTATTCTTCTTCTTCTTTTTCTTTTGGCTGCTCCCTGATTCAGGGGTCGCCACAGCAAATTTTCATCCTCCCTATGGCACGATCTTGGGCATCCTCACATCTTAGCCCCTTCTCCCTCATATCAGCTTTGATGTTATCCATCCATCTTTGCTTTGGTCACCCTCTTCTTCTCCTTCCTGGTATATCCATCCTCAGCACTCTTCTCCCGACATAACCCTCTTCTCTCCTCTTCACTTGCCCAAACCATCTCAACCTGGACTCCCTTATCTTCTGAGAGAGTTCTCCAACATCCAGCCTGTTTCTCACTATCTCATTGCACAACTTGTCTCTTCGAGTAACACCCAGAGCCCATCGAAGCATTCTCATTTCTGCTACGTTCATCCATTTCTCAAGTCCTGCCGTCAAAGGAACAGTTTCCATGCCGTACATCATTGCCGGTCTTATTATTGTCTTGTAGAGCTTGCCCTTAACTTTCTCTGGCACTCTTTTGTTGCACATCACCGCCGTTGTCTTTTGCCAACTGTCCCATCCAGCTTGGATTCTTTTCTTTACCTCTTTGTCACTGCCTCTTTCAGCTTCTGCCTTCTCTCCGTTGATTAGTACTAAGTCATCTGCAAACATCATGTTGCCAGGGCTTGGCCTCCTGATGGGATCGGTGAGCATGTCCATGACCACTGCAAAGAAGAGAGGGCTCAAAGCTGAACCTTGATGTAACCCAACCTCCACTTTGAATGGTTCACTCTGTCCAGCCGCACACTTCACCACTGTCTCACATCTACTGTACATGTCTTGTACACACTTCACATACTTTTCTATGACACCTCTTTTTCTCAATGTGTACCATACTTCCTTTCGTGGTACCCAATCATAAGCCTTTTCTAGGTCAATGAACACACAATGGAGCTCTTCCTGCCCTTCCTGATGTTTTTATGCCATCAAATGCAAAGCGAAGATGGCATCAGTCGTACTCCTTTTCGGCATGAAGCCGAACTGCTCCTCACTAATCTCTGCTTCCCTCCTGATCCTGCTATCGATCACCCTCTCCCATGAGTTTGATGCCCCTGTAGTTGGAACAGCTTTGTGCATCTCCCTTGTTCTTAAAGATGGGTATAAGGGTGCTCTTCCGCCAGTCTTCAGGCATGTGCTCGGTTGCCAAGATGTCATTGAACAATGATGTCAAGAACACTAGGGCACTACTTTCTAAACATTTCCACACCTCTTCTGGGATACCATCCGGGCCGACTGCTTTTCCATTCTTCATTCGACTTAGAGCTGTCTTCAAACAATTTAATTGATGGTCTTAAAACACTCTATTTCATTGAACTTCTGGTATTCCATCCTTTGTCATTCCATTGAGTCAGGTTCACCTGTTGAGTTTTTATAAAATGAAGTGTTATTGAGCATATTTGTGTAGGAAACTTTTAGAGGAGTTTTGTAAACAGGGCTGGTCCTGTTGTTTTACAGTTACCATTTTTTCAGTTAATAGGTTTTAATGAAATCAGAAATGTTCTGAAGGGAACTGTGGGTGTGAAAATTTATCTTCTTGTCACCATTGGATAAACTGGAAGATACATCAGTGTGAATATTATATGTTGCTCAATTTATGGCATCAGGCAAACTGCTTTACAGTAATTCACAAAGCAACTTTTTGATAGATTACTGATTGCTGAAAACATGTTATAGAGCTCTAATCTATGCCCATTTACCTGTGCAATACCTATAAGCACTGGCACTTGACTTATTATTAAACTTCAATGACTTTGAAAAATACAAAAGACATTAAATAATAATCAAGTTTGCTCATGTTACTTTCAATGTTCTTCCAAAAAAATATCATGTGGAAATTGAACAAGACTTTAATGGTGATCTTCAAAGCATATCTAAGCAGTTTACATTACATATATTATGTTATACTTGTATTGAAATGGTGAGCAATAATGGGTTAAGAAATAATCTCTTGTGAAAAGGGTTTTTTATTAATATTTATTAACATCCAATTTTTATTTTTGATGTTACATTCACTGTATTATCAAAAGAAAGTGTAAAACTTTATTAAATGTCTGTTAGTCACACTATGTTATGTTGTAGAACTTCTTAGTTACATAGGAAATTGTTGACTGAAAAGTGTCTCATAGAACCCTCACAGTAATATGTAATTTTAGAACTCAATCCATAGAAGCATAACCTAATAACTGGTGTGCAAATGTCCATTAGTGACATGTGGAATTCATGTTTTACTGTATGATGAGGTTACTACTATAAAAAACTATAGAAGCATGACAGAATAATGTAAATTTTGTCCATAAGTATTAGTTAAGGGTATTCCTGATTCATAAAAAATATCTTAAATGTCAAGGTTTTAGTAGGGGCAGTATCAGACATGTCACCAACAATTTTTATGAGTGCTATAATTACATTTTGCAGATGCCATTGAAAAAAGAAGAGCTACTCTAGGCACAGCACCAGAAAAAGGTAGCATCTCAAATGATAATATTTTCAAAGGATTGATTCCCTTTTTTGAGGGAGATCCAAAGAGGAGGGGAAGTTTGGTTCCTCTGGAGAAAAGTATCACCTTACCACCAAGGGTCAGTATCTATTTACAAATTTCTTTGCTTTTGCTTTCTTTATCTCATGATGTACAACCCAAATGTTAATGGTAAAAATGTGCCAATGTTTAAATTTTAGGCAACCCTAAAATTTAAACATTGGCATACTGCTCAGAGGGTTAATGAATTTAGGAGGACAGGTGATACTGGGTTTGCATTTATTTTGGATAATTTCATTTGTGGTGAAGAATAGATGTCATTGATACAGAACTAATGGTAATTATTAGCTCAGAAGAGATACTTGTTTTAACACAGAATTTTCTTTCTTTTTTTAGTTTATTACAGTTGGTACCATTTTAATGGGACACCTCCATTCCTGAGAATCTTTCCTGATAAAATAATTTTCCTAATTAACTAAAAGTCTTTTTTTTCCTTTTTCACCAGAGTTTTGCCAAATTCAAAACATTTATGGTAATATGTGGTAAAGGAATAAAAAGATATAAGACATAGCTGTGTTAGAAATTGAAATTCTTTAACTTTGTTTTGAAACATATAGTAAAGCAGTTCTAGTTTTTAAAGGAAAGGATATGTTTCACCTGAATCTAATTTTGTGAGCATTTTGTTAGTTGTCACAGCTCCCAAGCTGAGTCATGAATAGATAAACAATGACAAAAAATGGTAATTAATAAACAGAGATCATAGACCTGCAATGTCTGACAGGTTTGTATAATAGCTCAAGCCAACAAGAGGCTTTGAGGGGCAAAATTGTGTGACAAGTTACAAGTGATAGTGATAATTCATCAATAAGTTATAACTAAAGATGACAGTTGGTTTTGAATTGATTGACAGGTCATAGCTCTTTGCCTGCTTTAAGGGAACTATGGTGACATGACAACATATCACCATAGTGGTGTCTACTGGGTGATGGATTTTACCCATCTTCCAGTACTTCATGGGGCCCTGCAAATTAGTTGTCTGGTTACTGATTGCAAATGAATACCCACTCTCCAATAGTATCAAAGTGCAAAAAAGCAATTACACATTTTTTTCCGACCAGAATGGCATGAGGCAATTGATACATGTTCCTGGACAATTTTTTATGCTGATTTTGAAAATCAAGTCTCTTTTGCCCCATCACACTATTTTTTCACAGTACAGATAACACCTTTTTTTACAGAGAATTGTCCAAAATAGATTGATGGATTGATTGACCCAATATCATTGTGTTGGACGAAGTAATACACTTGAATCATTTTGAATTAATTTACAGTGACCTGCAATAAAAGAAAAATTATCTCAATGACTTTAAAAATGTAAATCTTTATTATTCGAGGGAGAAATACCTTACTATCTGCAAACAAACATATATTCCAGCATTTTGATAGAATATGCAGGGGTAGTTAATAATGATCAAAGTGTTGCATATCATCTTCAAAAATTAGCCAAATAGAAATTCAATTAGATATAAGCATTAAAAAGAAATCTACATAGAAACAAGGTTTGTACACTTTCAGAAAAACAAACTGTTATTGACTTCAAAAAGAGTACCATATCACATCAAAGCCTGCAATTATGAAATTTACATACTCCCAGCTGTACCTTATGGTCTGAAGTGCATTAAGTGGACAAGTTCCTTTTTGCCGAAAATAGAAACATTTCTAAATCACATAATGAGATTCATGACTGGCAGCAGACTCACAGATCATATCCCAATTTAGAAACTCCTCAGAATCACAACACTGACACCAATCACTCCAGTAATCAAGAGCAAGGTACTATTACTCTTTGGGCACATCAAAAGGTCAGAAACAGGATTATCTAAGATATGTCTTGAAGGGATGGTAGAACAAAGAAGAAAATGGGGATGGCCATGACAGCATTTACGTTTGGTCACAGTTAGCTTTAGACCAACTTAATATTGTAACGAAAGACCAGAATCAATGAAAAATACTTTCACATGTTAGTGCACAATCTGGCTTAATTGGAGAAAGCGTCAAAACATGATGAACCTTCCCTAGCATGCATTGAATGGGCAATGGGTATAGAACCTAAAATATTACTATTATGAAAAAAGACACACCTCAGATTTACCTTTGATGACTCAAAAAAAGTCTCCACTCAGATACATCACAATTTTCATTGCCTAGCACAGTCAGAAGATTCTCTGCATTTACACAGAAAACAAACAAGGCCTTAATTTGAAAGAACTGCCCAAGTGAGTTTTTCCTTGATTTGGAGTAGGAATTATTTTTACATGTGTCAGCAGATTTCTATCACTTTATCTTAGTGCTGACATTTGTGATTGATCTTTCAAGAGGTTTAGACCATGAATTAAATCATTCAGCTTAATTTGATTCATGGCCTGGGGTAATGACTGAGATGTATGTGATGATGGTTCATTGCTATATTCAGCATCTTTTTCTGCAGGCATGTACAAATTGACTTTCTTAGCATCAAATTGATCATCATTCTGAATTTCAGAATCGGGCTGATTTGCCCTTTTAATAAGCCATAAATGAAGCAAGATGTAACCCATGCCTTGTTTTGATACCCCAGTGATATTCCAAAATATGCTACATATGTCCTTTTGACGAAATCTGAAATCCCTTTTTTTGAAGGGTATGTAAGTTTTCCACAGATAAAACAAATAAAATCTAGACAGTAACTGCAACATTATCCACTAACTATACTATGTGATGAAGTGACCTTTTCAGGTTGAGCATATGTAAGGCTTTATGAAGCTATAATTGTACTAGCCTAAACGAAACATAAACAAAAGAAATGTTAACGCCTCATAACAAAATATCATGACATTCTCCCCCATTCAAGTTTCACAAATGTCCGGTCTTCAACAAATCGTCCAACCATTCAAAAATCGTCTAACCATCCACATTGATAATCCTCCATCCACGGAGGCTGCTTTGATACTCTGGATGAGCGACGAAGATCGGCAGAGGGTGCGGTTTTCGATTCTGCAGACGTTAGTTGAGGTGATGGTTCTAGTGTGGTTCCTTCTGTTGGTGCTGATTGCTCTGATCATATTACGGCTGGTGAGTTATCTGGCAGCAGGTTCGGAGATATTTCCTCATTGGTTTGGATACATTGGTTCGCGGGTTATACTTTGTTGGTTGATGGATCATTCTGGACTGCTGGGTACGGTACTAAATCACAGAGTGTACACTAGATTTTCTGCCATCCTGATAAAAGCATATGGCGGATTAGTATGGATGAGTTCAGCCTTTTCTACTAGGTGGTCTGTTTTGCTATGTCGAACAAAGTTTCATACATAAACTGAATGTCCCGGTGGAAGCCATGATATTGTTGATGTTCCAAGCACAGATCTTCTTGAGAATTTAAAGAATCATTCGTGTGGTGTTTCATTGGTCGTTGTATTGATCAGGGATCGTATTGAATGCAAAGCTTCCGGAAGTACTTGTTCCCATTCCGATGTGGACAGCTTATGTGTTTTCAAGGATAGTAGTACTGATCTCCAGATGGTTTGTACATAATGCTCAACTTGACCATTACCTCTGGGATTGTATGCTGCTGAGTGACTATTTGCAACGCCACGACTTAGGAGGTACGTGCACAGTTCCTCGGACATAAATGACGGGCCCTGGTCTGAGTGTACATAGCCAGCATTACCACGTAATGAAAACAACGAATCTAGACACTTTATGACGGTAGAGGTCTCCATGTTGGGGTACGAAAAAGTAAATGGGAAGCGACAAAATTCATCAACTGTGAAAAGAACATAGTTGTTTCAGGTCGAACTTTTAAGAGGGCCTTTGAAGTCAATGCTTAATCTCTCCATTGGCTGTGTAGCTTTGATCAGCACTCTGTTACCTTTTCTGTGAAATTGAGGTTTTCTCTCTGCACACACTTGGCAAGATCAACAAATATTTCTGACTTCTTTAGTTGAAAACGGCAAGTTCTTTGAGCAAACATAGTGTAGAAGTCTTGTAACACTCACATGACAGAGTCCTGCATGGATATCCTCCAAACTATAATTGTTGGACAGGGTGGAACATGTGGCACAAGAATTGGTATCTTCTGCAACATTTTCGAGACCTGTTCGGTACTGTACTGAGTAAGATAATGATGCTAGTTCAAGACGCCAGTTAATGATGTTGTTGTTCTTGATTTTTGTCCTCTTTCGGTTATCCATCATAAATGCACTAAACACTGATCGAATTTAAGTGTAAAAGGTTTACAACGTAATAAATGTTCCCACTTCCGCACTGACTCAATGATTGTGGTCGCTTCTTTCTCAACTGATGGATAGTGAAGCTCATGTAATTCAAATTTTCTTGACATAAATGCAACAGGTCTTCCTCCTCGATTCAGTATGGTAGAGATAGCTACCTCTGATGCATCACATTCCACCACAAATGGCTTGTCTTCATCAATGTTACGAAGAGCTACTTCTCCCACTTCTCTTTTGAGATTTTCAAAGGCAGTCATTGCCTCTCCTTCTACTGGAAACACCTTACAATCAGACAGTGGCTTGATTTTGTCTGAGAATTTATGAATCCATTTACTGTAATAGCGAAAAGTCAGATTGTTCGTTATAGACTTTTGGGACTTTGTAGAGGCGGTAAATCTATTAGGGCTTGTAAACGATCTGGGTCTGGTTTGATAAGAGAGTGACTCACTCAATGCCATATATGTAAGGCTTTACGAAGCTATAATTGTACTAGCCTAAACGATACATAAAAAAAGAAATGTTAAAGTCTCATAACAAAATATCATGACATACTAGAAATATAAAAACGGAATCAAAAGGTTCATAGGTAAAATTTTAGTGAAAAGAATTGAACAGCTACTGAAATCGAGTCAAATACGCATGAAATTTCACAGCATTTAAACACAAACTGAAAATCAGTCAAGTCTTTGTGGGAAATCTACAGTAGCTGATAATTCCTTTTAGGGATTATTAGAATGCCTTCACTTGAATTGCTACCTACTTTTATTAAAAAACATTTTCATCATATTAACCTTCATCCTCGAGTGGCTTTTAGCCTTGATGTGTGGTGAATCACTAGTACATAAAAAATTTTAAAAATCTTAACATCTTATGCTTTATCATGTTCATGGATTTTACGGTAAAATTATACTTTCCAGACCATTTTGACCATTTTGGGCATTATCTCTGTGGACAAAATTTGATGTGATAGGGCAAAATGGACCGTATCGTGTTAAAAATTAGGAAAAACATGCAACAGTTTAGAAAATGATTTAGTTGTTTCAAATACATTGTAATCAGAAAACAGAATTAAAGAAACAGGATATAGGCTCCAAATAAGCTTGAAATAAAGGAATTTAAACTTGATCAGAAATTGAATAGTTTTTTTCTTTGTTTTTTTTAGGTCTTTTACCCTAAGCAAGGCTTTGAAACCACTTAAGTGCAGAGGGTTTCTTCCCTTTTTGAATTTTTTCCTTTTTCTTTTTTGATTTATTGATTTTTGTCCTCTCCCAATTCTATCTTTGAAAACATTTACAAAGTCAATAGGTTTTTCACTTCTGATAGAGAAACAAATTGGGTGTGGTACTTTCATGGATGTAGCCGGGGTTCAAACCATGAACCTCTTGCATGGTAATGCAAGGGGTTCACGGTTGCCTAAAATAGTAAGATAAGTCTTTTTATGATGTATATATGATTTCAAGTCAATGAAATCAATAATCTATGAGGTCAACATCATGAAATCATTTTGCTTCCTTTTGCTCATAAGCAGAAAATTTTCCAGATTTCAATGTGGGGCCGATTGACCACTATTTAAATGAATATGTAGCAAAATTGTCATTATTCTCCAACTTTTAATTTAGTGTTAGCTTATCAAGTCACATGACACATCAGCATATGTATACTTTTTTGAATAAGGCAACTTTCTCCCAGAGCCAGATGAGATAGAAAGTGTTTAACAAAACGTTACTGCAATGGATTTTTCATTTGTTGAATCAAAAAGTAGCTGGAGCAAAAGAACGTTTACAAAATAACAGAATCCTTTTTTGATGCCAATGTTGGCATTTTTTCCCGTTTGAATCATTCCAAATGATTTTACACTCAGGTGAAAATGCAATTTAAGATAATACACAAATTATTTTTCTTACAAAGAAAAGGCAGTAAAACTTAAATGTGAACCACCTCCCTCCTAATTGGAAGGCAGACCTAGCTCTGCTGATTATTTTGAACCATTGCACAAACATTGTTTTCAAAGACTGGGCCTGTTTGAGAACAATGCATATTTTGTTGTATGAAACTAACATGACATTTATAGTTACGCATTGGTTACAAAGGCTCAAGACAACCTAACCAGTAGTTATAATATTTCTTTTTACTTTGTATTGTAGGTACCAGATAGACTTGTTCTAATGACAGACAGCTTTCCTACCAGTATAAGTGACTTCCCTGCAGACAGAAGGTCTCTTATTGCTTTAGAATTATACACAACTGAGCGGTCATTCGTAAGAGGTCTTGAAACTACAATACAGGTATTTTGAAAGAAAATTATATGGGTTGTGTGATAAATCTTTCCTTGTCTCCTAATATTTCAGTTTAATTTACTTCATGTAACCTATTTTTTAGCCATCTGCTGAATGATTGTTTTTGTGAGTTTGCTGCTGAAAGTGACCGTATTACTACCTACTTGGTAGCAACCAAACAAAACATAGTGTTTAGACATGGTTCTTTCCCACTGCAAGTACATTGACCCAGTCTTTATTTGTGATGATTCTTGTATATAAATAAGCTTTCTTACATTGCTATATCCAGCATCATTTGGTTATTCAATTCCTTTTAAAAATATTTTAAGAATATTGCCATAAAATTGAATAACTAATTTTTGTGTTTCTCTTGATGATGATAGTGGTTATGGAGTGAAAACAGTTGGAGATAATTTGTGGCAATCTTGATATTTTGATGCTTGCAGTATAAATATGTCTTGATCGCTATTAGGTTCAGCTTGTCCACATTCATCATTGTTCTTAACTCTTAAGCAGCTATTATCGATTGTATCATTATGTGGTATGATTTTTAGTGAAGGTGATTCTTAGAATAGAGAGCCACCATGGTGAATTGTTTTGTAATGTGGATGTCTGAGATACCAAAGTCATCTTTTTAATGATTTGTTTGGGGCCCAAATTTTTTTAAAAAATGGGCTGCTAAAACAATCAAACCTCATAAGTGAGAAAAATCATGCCTATTAGATAGAACTGCCCATCTTCCAGGGACATGGATAGGAGATTATCACAGTTTATTGGCATTTGTTAGAAACTTTTTTGGTTTGCATTGTTTATTCATTTGCAAATTTCTATTGTCATCTTCAAGTCTTGTATCTGATGGTTTTGTAACAAAACAGAATAATGGGGCTGTTGACTACTTAGGTTTAGAGATTGTCAAATGTGTGACATTATTCACTGGAGTAACAGAATTTCTACCCCTTCTCCTATGATATGGCTTTCTTCATACTGTTTCACAGTTGGTTGTGAGTGCTTTAATCATTGTCTCTAGTTTAAGTCTTGTTGTTCTGGTAGTCAAACAGATGCCATGCTCAATAAAGATGCCTAGTAGGATCTACATCATACCATCNTGTTAGAAACTTTTTTGGTTTGCATTGTTTATTCATTTGCAAATTTCTATTGTCATCTTCAAGTCTTGTATCTGATGGTTTTGTAACAAAACAGAATAATGGGGCTGTTGACTACTTAGGTTTAGAGATTGTCAAATGTGTGACATTATTCACTGGAGTAACAGAATTTCTACCCCTTCTCCTATGATATGGCTTTCTTCATACTGTTTCACAGTTGGTTGTGAGTGCTTTAATCATTGTCTCTAGTTTAAGTCTTGTTGTTCTGGTAGTCAAACAGATGCCATGCTCAATAAAGATGCCTAGTAGGATCTACATCATACCATCATTAACAGTTGCAGCAGACTCTTAGTCATCCACAAAATAGTGTCTTTGCTTGTTGAATCATAAATGTAATTATAGAAGCAAGTAGAGAATGGTAAAGCAACGAGACAAAAACTAAAAAAAGAGAAGACGTTTTTCAGATAAAGCTGATCAAAGACAACAATGGCAAAATTTTGTTGAAAGATGATAAAATCCTAAAGAAATGGCCAGGATATTCAAAGACTAATGAATTAGGAAAATCGAAGGAAAAATAGACAAGGGACACGGAGCTTAGGGATAATCAGAAAGGCAGTCCTATGGCAAATGATGTTTGCAGATAATGTGCTATTATCTGCAGTGTGAAAGAGTGAGATAGCAGAAGGCCTGAAACAGTGAAGAGCACCTCTAGAGAGGAGAGGAAGGAAGACCAAGACCAAGCACATGTATTTGCTAAGTAAAACATTGGAAAGTTTCGAGATGCAATCGACACAGCTACCACAGCTAAAATACTTGGGAAGCCCATTGCAGAGTGATGGTGGAGTGAGTGTGGAGGTTACCTGAAGAATCCAGTGTGGCTGGAATCACTGGAAAAAGATGACTGGCATCCTTTGCAACAAAAGAATTGCACCAAAGGTGAAGGATAAAGTATACAAGATGGTAGTGCAATCAGCAATGCCTTTTGGACTGGAAACTCTGCCACTCAGTGTCCAGAACACCCAGAGACTGGAAGTGGCAGAGATGAAAATGTGAAGATGGGCATGCGGACATGCCACAAGGTCACATGAAGAATGATGATATTAGAGAGAGCAGAAAAATGCAGAAGAGCAAGGTTTTTCGATGGTTTGGGAATGTTAAAAGGCAGAAAGAGAACTATTTCTGCCGAAGAATAATGGAGATGGCACCAGCTGGTAGGAAAAGAATAGGATGTCCCAAGCTGAGGTGGATGGAATGCATCTGAAAGGACATGAAGGGAGTTGGGACAGAAAAGGATAACTGACTGGATCGAATATCGTCGAGGAGGTTGACTGCCTCAGTGATCCCATGCCGAAAGTGGGATAAAGAAGGAAGAAGAAAACAGTCTGACATCACTGAATGGTCATTTAATGACATTCAATCTCTTTGGGCACCATAGGATGGTTAGAACCTTACTTTTTGACAATATAACCCTTATTAGCTATAAACACCATGTAGAGGAGTCAATTTTCCTCCAGGCAGATCTGGAGTTGCAGGTTACCAAGGAGTATGACCATGCTACCACACAAGTATAAAATCTGCATAAAAAAGCCTTTGTGAAAACTCAGATGACAACTGATCAGTTGGTTCAGAATTGACCCAACAAAGGTGACACTTGCTATCAATAGTAGAGATATATCATATTTGCCACATCGGGGTTGGTTTTCTTTGTACATATGTAGTATGGAATTATCCTTCAGCTATAAAAAAAGAGGATACTTCAGCTCCTCTTTTAGAACACACCATATAACTGAGCTCAGTAAACCAAATGAGTTCCATCACACATCCTGATCTCCAAAAAGAACTCTTCAGGCCCAGCTTCTTTGCTGATTGATAGTTTTTATAGGTTTTACAATCTAAGCTTTGTACTATTTTATTTTTTTAATTTCCGTTTCTCTTTAGAACGTATGTAATAGACTGCTTTTTTCTGAAGTATATTTGGATATATTTAGCATGGTATGTCTTGGTTTTGGCAGAAAGTATGTTGTATTGTATCTAAAAACTTTATTAAAATAATTATTTATTTGTATTTTCCTCCCACTTCTCTGCATAATTGGTATTCATTTTTTGGTTTTAATTGAAGTTGTTTAAATGGAAGCTAACCCAGGCTGGTTACCTGGATGCCAAAGAATCTGAAACTGTTTTTGGTAATGTTGATGAGTGAGTAATTTTTTTTCATTTATCTTTAATTGCAATATTCTTTATTACTTACGTTTTTTTAATTTTTAATTTTTATAGTCTGCATCTAGGTAATGGTTTTGCATTTCTATTTCGTTCTTCTCTATGACAGGTATTATAAAACGAATGAACCTCAATAGCCTGTAGACCTTCAATGGTCAGGGGGTGTTAAGAATATCCGAATCTTTTGACTTAACCTTCTTTGGTTTTTTTTTTTGTTGTTGTCATTTTTATTTTTGGGGGTCTTCGTTACCTTTTTCTGTCATTTCTTCAAACGTCTATACACTTAGTGACTTAATGCCCTATATTTTTCTTCGTCATTAAAAATTAACATCAGATATTTCATCACCACCGCATGTAACGTAGATTGTCATTTTTTTTAAGATTTTATCTCTGTCACAACCTATCCATCTATCTGTCTACCTTTCTATCTATTTATTTATCTATCTATTTATCTATCTATCCATCTATCCATCTATCTATTTATTTATCTATCTATCTNTTGACTTAACCTTCTTTGGTTTTTTTTTTTGTTGTTGTCATTT
The DNA here is from genome assembly GCA_003991215.1 of Morbakka virulenta. Classification (NCBI taxonomy): domain Eukaryota; kingdom Metazoa; phylum Cnidaria; class Cubozoa; order Carybdeida; family Carukiidae; genus Morbakka; species Morbakka virulenta. Next base: position 331,701 of record RDPX01000063.1, on the reverse strand, counting down.
TTATTTTTGGGGGTCTTCGTTACCTTTTTCTGTCATTTCTTCAAACGTCTATACACTTAGTGACTTAATGCCCTATATTTTTCTTCGTCATTAAAAATTAACATCAGATATTTCATCACCACCGCATGTAACGTAGATTGTCATTTTTTTTAAGATTTTATCTCTGTCACAACCTATCCATCTATCTGTCTACCTTTCTATCTATTTATTTATCTATCTATTTATCTATCTATCCATCTATCCATCTATCTATTTATTTATCTATCTATCTATCTGTCTATCTATCTATCTATCTATCTATCTATCTATCTATCTATGTATCTATCTATCTATCTATCTATCTATCTATCTATCTATCTATCTATCTATGTATCTATCTATCTATTTATCTATCTCTCCTTCTAAGTAATAAGGTAGACTAAGGTCAGCGCTCTACTACCAGCGTTGAGGTTTTAACAGCGATGAACTTCGTTGGACGTTTTTCTGGATGCTACAGCCTTTCTCTTATTGAGCATTTTGACATATATATTGAGACTTGTGACAAATGCCTGAATTTAAGGGAACGCAGACTGTTGTTGAAACTGGGAAGGCTGGCATCTTGTAACGTGACTCTATATACATATATACAAAACAGCTACAGTGAGTACTACTGCTGGGGAAAAAAGCTTCATTGGAATGGATCGGATTTTGGTTTATGCCTAAAATTGGCTGAGTACATACGAAACAAGTAATATTTTTGGAGGTGAAAGGAAAACTTATTTTGAAGTCAAAAGGCATGGATTACCTATTTGATGGCTTGGCACAACAGGAAACAGCTAGGACTCTTTGGTGATATTTTTATGTTTGATCTGTGTAGTAATAAATGAATAAAATAAATGTAGTTTACTGCTAATGTTTAGACTTGAATCAGTTAAACCTTCTACTAACTACCGGTTATCATAATTAAAACATGTCAACGAGCTAAGCGGCCATCAATTTAGTCCGCTGACCAAAATAATTTGAATAAACAAAAACAGTCAGGGGCATACTTGTAAAGTAATATTTATTCGACATAAAACATTTTGATATATAGTTATTCATGGCAAGATTCCCTTCATCCTTCCCAATGCTTGCTTCAGATTGTAACTAGAACATATTTTATCTAATTTGGGTGAGATACTGGCAGTAAAATGCTCCATACAATTAAAGAAAAGTTTTAAAATCACGTATAATTTGCCGTATAGCATTGGTTTTACTGTGGATAGCCTAATCCCGTTCTTTTGCTGTCCATACACAAGATTTTCCACATAGTCTTCCAGTTTTAACTTTTAACAGAAGAGTCAATGAATACTTTTCACTAATACATTTTATATGAGTTCTTTTTCATCATTTTACTACAAACCAATCTACGATTTTTGTTTTAAAACTTTTGTTCTAGCTATTTATTAGCTGTACCTAGTGTTTCTTTTTCTTGTTTCTTACATAGGATTTATGCATTTAATAAAGATATATTAATTAGTTTATGGAAAAGGATATCAAATTGGTCTGATGATCAAAAGATTGCAGATATCTTTAATGAAAATGTAAGTAAAGGGTTAAGGAAATTATATTGTATTAAGATACTTCGTTGACTTTTTATTTTTGAATGAAAAATAAAGAGCAGAGGTAACAAGGTTTTTTTCCAGAGTATCTTTAAGGGTACTTTTTTTTGGAAATACCGTTAATATTATGATAAAAGGAAAGTTACGGTTTGAGGACGTCTTTAGGTAGATCGAAAAAGAAACAAATTTATTAGGTATTTCGTATCTAATTTGTGTTGTCGACATCTGTTACAAAACAAATTAGTTTTTCTGGTTTGTAGTCATTTTTCAAGTTGCTACTTGACATTTGGTTCCTTTGCAAAAAAAACCTATGCTTTTGTTGTAAATGGGTCAAATATCGTGTTGAGGGGTTTTTTTCGGCAAGCAGTCCTAATTTCGTACGTTATTGTAGCGAAATGCCTGATTTTAGTCAACGAATTTTTGAAATAATTATTGCCTGTTATAAATCTGCCTTGTTTCTCTTCTTTCATCAGATAGACGGATTTAAAAAGTTTTCGGTGTATTGTCAGAACTACGATGCAGCAGAAGCTTTCATAAAGCAAAAATTGAAAAAGAAAAAAGAAATGGAGAGCTTTCTTAATGTAAGTATGCGTAAAATATTATTATGATTTTACTATTCACAGACTAGACACTTTCACTACTATACAGTGTGTTATTTTTCCACAGCAATGGCCAAAATATGGCAGGTATGTGTAAGTGTGTATATATGTGTGTGTGTGTGTGAGAGAGAGAGAGAGAGAGAGAGAGAGAGAGAGAGAGAGAGAGAGAGAGAGAGAAAAAGACAGAGACAGAAACAGACAGAGAGCAAGCAATACATGGACCTCTTTAGTTGAAAATTCGTGTATAAACTCGATCAAGATCATTAAGATGAGACGAGGAAGCACATGCCTACATGTGACAACAGTACTCTGTACAAGGAAAAATGGTAGGTTTCAAAGAGACAAAAAATGCCCGTATGAGTATGCAGTCAGCATATTTGGAGACCAGTCCCCGGTGGTACCGTGACTTCTTTACATATGATCAGTTATAGCTAGCAGTAGACCAGTGCAAAAGCGATAGGATTGAAACGTACTTCAAAGATAGTGGGAATACCAGTTAACGTCAGAGAAAAAACTTTTTAACACTTGTTTGCCGCCAACAAGTGTTAAAAAGATAACGTACTTTTAAAGGAGGGAAGATTGAGCAAAGGACAGATAATTAAAATATCTGAATCAATGCCGAAGTAGAATTCTCCAAGAATATCATTTTAAGCAAATGAACCTCAGAATCCTTTCAAGATAAAATAAAAATGTGAACCATTCTTAAATCACAGTTCTTGATACTGAAGAATTTACTCTCAACAGGTTTGTGCGAAAAATGAACTCCCTGGTTTGTCAACACAAGTTCTCCCACAACTATCCTTAATGACAGAAACAGCGCTAAATCGATTGCCTTAAGTACTGTTTTACTCCAAATTCGTTAAGGGTTAAGGTACTGAAAATCTACAGTATACGAGGAGTTTTTGTGAATCTTGCTGTGTGCTCATCTTTATTTGAAACATGAGATACAGATAACAGATTTTTTTGTTTTTCTGCCGTAGACGTGTTACAGTAACCCAGTTTGTCAACCTGGGTTAACATTACCGTCTTACCTTATTACAGTTGTTCAGAGAATACCTCGATATGTTTTGTTGCTGAAGGTATATTTTTTACTTTTTTGTTCTTCTTTTGATAATGGTATCATTTAGTTTTATAGCAATAATAATGATGTGATAAAGGATACTTTGTTGGCTCCAAATGACCGTTGCCTTTAATATTAAACGATAATGTAATAACGCCATTTATTCACTTTTTGGGGGAGCACTTCTATTCGTTTGAAATATATTTAATATTTTTGTACGTGTTATTGCACATGATGCAAAAATTGGTCATGCTGAATTTACAGAGAAGACAAGGAACCTCTTGAGGCAAGTCTGTGGGAAAAAGCAGATGGTTAAGGACAAATATTTGATTGTTGTATTGGCTAGTGTTTAAAAAGAATAAAAATAATTGTGAACTGCAGTAGTAGTATTATATCAGTTCAATCAAACCAGTCAAATAATCCAATAAATCATATGTCGAATATCAATATAACAGCTGTTATCTGTCAGAGGTGAAGGATTAATAGTTTGAATAGCATGCTTTCATGCATTTTTGAACGATCATTTTTTGAAATCTATCACATAGTACTCTGAAAATACTTAAATGGTTAACATATAAAATGTTCATATTGATATCTTACACTTTTAACAGTTTAATCGGTCTGAACTTTTTTGTAATTCTTTTGCCCATTTTGAAGTAAAAAAAATGTTTTTGTTAAAACGGGAAAGTTATGATTTAAACTAAGATGAAATGTCCACTCCTCGAAAATAAGAAAGTTTATTTTTATTTAGTCACACATTTCATAGGGGGTGGGGGGTGAACAAGTAGGACCTTAGATTGAAATTAGGTCATTGCAATTATGTGCATAGTCGTTTGCATTTACGTGCCCTCTCGTTTTGCTAATAGTAAATCTTTTTACTATTAAACGTTAAGTATTTTGATGTTGACTCTCTGTTGGGCCAGAATACGACTAAATAAATACAGACAACTTATTTATTATAAATGAAGTTAAAAAACAAGTTAGAAGCTGCTTGTTTGTATATAGAGTGAACTTATNAAACTAAGATGAAATGTCCACTCCTCGAAAATAAGAAAGTGTATTTTTATGTAGTCACACATTTCATAGGGGGTGGGGGGTGAACAAGTAGGACCTTAGATTGAAATTAGGTCATTGCAATTATGTGCATAGTCGTTTGCATTTACGTGCCCTCTCGTTTTGCTAATAGTAAATCTTTTTACTATTAAACGTTAAGTATTTTGATGTTGACTCTGTTGGGCCAGAATACGACTAAATAAATACAGACAACTTATTTATTATAAATGAAGTTAAAAAAACAAGTTAGAAGCTGCTTGTTTGTATATAGAGTGAACTTATAATGTGCAACCAGAACGCATTTCGCTGCCACAATATTGTTAATTACAGCAATACATCTTTCTATCAGGTCAATAAAACGATTTAGAGGGCTTTCAAAGTTAGATTCATTTCAAAGGTAGCCTTGGTAACTAAGGTTACATTCAGAAAGTGACTTTTGAAGCGCAAATACAGCAGAGATCTTTTTAATACCGTAGGTAAATTCGAACCAACACTGATACCTTATGCCTACTTTTCATCCCTTCTGTCACTAAACGTATTTCCATATACCTACCTGCACTGTTTTGTTTCGTTCCAGTAATTTGTTTACTTCCTCTTAGGCATTTTAGTTAGTTTTTACCCCATGTAATTGTTGTACCAGTTTCCACCTTGTACCCCCTTCTGCACTTTGCATTTTTTCATGTCACAGTCACGCACCCAACCTTCGGTCCTTCTGTCCTACACCTTTCTATCAGGCCCCTTCTTTACCTTGTTCATACCCCTTCTTTTTTTTCCATAGAGAAGGTGGTGTTTATAGGAACAGAAGAGAAGTTGAGAGGCTTGAAAAGGGCCGGGGAATGCGTTCTGGTTGCACATTATAAGTTCACTCTATATACAAACAAGCAGCTTCAAGCATTCGTAAGGGGATGTAATGACGGAGAGAGTGGTTAGTGAAGGGCTACTAGAAATTGAAGTGAGGGGAAAAGCGAACGAGAACTTGATTGACAAGAATTTCTAGTGTTTTCTTTTTTGAAACGAACTTCAGGGTTTCTAGGATCTAAGAGTGCCTTAGGAAATGAGACTTAAAAACGACAACAGGGGACACAATGATGGCAGTGCAAGAAGACCAGGTCAGTTTTTCAAAACTACCGTTCTTCAGTTATGTTACTTTCAATGGCGATTAATTAGGCTTCTTGTTAGTGGTTTGTTGGTTCTTTTTAAAGCAGAAACCGTAGATTATTATGATTATAATAGGACTTCCTGTTTTTGCCCTTACCAATTAGGATCTTGTCAAAAGGACTCCAGAAAACCACCCGGACAGTGCTAGCCTTAAAGCAGCTTTATCTTCAATGGTAAGGTTTTTAGCATCTTGGTAGATCTGATAAAATTTTGTTTGATTGTAGTAAACAGTATAGTGGATGTTGATGCTGACAGCCCTCTGAGGACGTTAGCATCAACATTGATATTTTAACCATCAAAAAGCTTTAATTGGTAAATGTAGAACTTGTTATCAATCATGCAGTAGATGTACAAATTATCGTAGCCAAGATTTTAACGGAATTTAGATTGACATAGAAACTCAAGTTCTTTATGTGTTCTTTGTTATTACTGACTATTATTTTTGTGGACAAGGAATCTGTCTCCTTCTGCACGAGGAGGATGACATGCCCTCTTTCACTACTAAAATTAAAGGAAGTGAACTTTTTAAATAATATTCAATATATATAACAAAGGCTTTCTTACACCGCTTTACTTCATTAATTACATCCATTCCAACCATGATAATTTGATTCATTGGAATGATTAACTAATGGGGGCATTGAAGTATATGTTAGCTTGGAAAGTGTTAGAGAAAGTTATTTAGTTAAGGTGTCTTAAACGATGATTTATCTTTGGTAATTCATAATGGTATTCATTTTTTAGGAAAAAGTAGCTACCTACATTAATGAACAGCTAAAACTAAGCCAAAGCGAAAAAGCTTTAGAAGCACTACAGTCGCAAATCATTGGATTAAAGGTAATAATTTCAGACTAGTATGTTTTTACGTTACTTGAATTTGATTTGTTTCTGCCTTTGCCTACTGTTTTAAATAAAGATCAATTGTTTTAAGTTCTGTAGCCGTAGTAACCAGGCTGGTACTTTTCTCACTACAGATGGATGTATCAGTCACGTTAAAGTGAATTGATTTTTTCATAAAAGAGACCTTTTTTCACGCGACTTTGGATGAAAAGAATTCTCATTTACGTCTTAAATTTTTAAAAGCTTTTTAATTAAGAGTAGTTTTTCATGTGGGTTGGCAAACATTTATACGTATACAGCATGCACCATCGATATGCCGTGGATTTGCTTTCCATACTGTGTTTATGGTATTAAAGATATAAGGAACCATCAATAGTAACGTTTTTCCTGGTTAGGAACCGTAGAAGGTACAAAGCCACTAGGTGTAAGGAACTCTAAGGAATTTGTCGGATAATAATCGAACCCATTTTACTCTACGGATCTGAAACATGGACTTTTCCCGCTAAACAGCACCGCCGCCTAGATGGATGCAATACCCGTCTTCTCAGAGGAGTATTAAAGTTTTCATGGAAAAAACACCAAACTTTTGACATGGTATACGGTGACCTACCTAGGATATCAACATTAGCCCAAAGGAGACGAATCCAGTTTGCTGGACACTGTGCACATGCCACAGATGAATTTTTGTCCGTGTTTCTCATATGGAGCCACCCATCATCACTCAAGCGATCTCGGAAGCTTACCTTCTCAGACATTATTTGCAGGGACACTGCCATCGCCAAGAAAGAACTTACAACAGCTATGACCGGGTATACTGGAAAGATGTGTGAATTCTATCTCGGCTGAGTCCGCAAGGTGATGATGATGATGATGAGGATGAAGGAAGAAGTTGAAAAGAATATGGAACTGTGAAGAAAATGGTAAACAATCGTCTATATGAAGATCCGTATTACCAACACCATTGGTCGTACTCGTCTCAGAAAGCGCAAGAATATGAGAGAAAGCTTTCATTGAAGAAAAATCGAAAATCTTTGACATTATTAAAAGCTAAGGAGAAAGTGTTTTATGAGGATAACAGGTTTTTTTCATGTCTGTGTAGAGCCAGTACTACCACATCCTGAGTCTTCACTCTCAAACGAGGAGTCATTCTTGGCTCCGGAGATTCTTCGCATCCCCTGATCATCGAAAGTCTTCGCATCGCCTGATCATAAAACATTACAAGTAGAAATAGATGTCCGAAACCGTCACTTAGTTGCAGACCATTAAAAGGGCGAGTAATTGAAAATTTGTGTGATACTTCCCGCATTTTTATGTGGCAAAGTAGGTAGAGTAGTGAAAAGATTTCAAAATAATACTGTCTTACCAAGTACCTTTATCTTGAAAAAGTAATGCATGAAACACAATGAACTCCAAACAGCATGGGAAGTTTTAAGTTTACATGTTTGAGGGATAGCCAATGATCAGTCAGCAACTTACATTTTTCCATCAGTAAAAAGGTACATCGCTAAACACGACGAAATACGTAACCACATTAAAGGTATATGTACATGACTAGCCACCAGATATTAGTTAAACGATCTTATCATGACGTGAATTGTCTTTTGTTATTGTATTTTGAAACGCATTTAACCATTGGAAGCTGAAAGTAGAATCATTTGAAAATAACAGCTGAGGAAAAGATTTATTGTGCACAAAACTGATTTCAAACAACTGCCTATAATCATCATGCCCAGAAGCCGTACCACCTGGGGTATCGTCCCTGCCTTCTTAAAGAGATTATTTTGCAACCATATTACTATGTGATTGCTGTCATTCTTTCTAAGGGCCTCTATCATTAAGCATCTGATCCCAAAAGTGGATACAGGGCTGAAGCTACCATAGAAGGACATCCTCGTTCAAGGTCAGACCAACTGATCCCAAAATATATGAAGGGCAAGGAACTTGTAAAAATAACATAATATTCTGGAAGATTGATAATATAACAATATGGAAGATTTTCTATAGTGTTTTTGCATTCTGGCAAATCAGTTATTTCTTCACATTTTCATGGTATGTGGCTTTCTATGTGTGATAGAGAAAAGGCTGATCTCTTTGTTGGATTGTTTTCTGCCAATTCTTTTCTAAATGACATTGGTGTTTCTTTGCCATATTTCCTTTCAAAAACTGTTTTTTGATTCAGTTATCATGAATGCAAACTTTGGTTACCAATGGTATCTATGGGCTTGATCAATCTAAAGCCATTTTGTATCTCTATAAATCTACAACCCGTTCTTGTATGGAATACTGTTGTCACATTCGGGTAGCTTCTAACCTCACGTCATCTTGGTGTTCTTGACAGAGTTCAGAGACGTATTTGGAGCTTTTTAGAGCCAAATCTTGTGACTCTTCAACCAATGTGGGTTGCACTAGTCTTTCTATAAGTATTATGATGGGCAGTCTTCCAGTGAGCTTTTCGTGTTGGTACCATTTCAGTTCGTTGTATCTTGGGTGAATTTTTTCTCTCATTGTCTTTATCGCTATGCAGTTGCTGCTCTTCTTTATAATACATCTTTCTATGAATGTAGTTTCTTTCATCGGACTGCAGGTACTCGTTGGTTTCTTGGTGGTTTCCTTAATTATATGTTTTGAATGTGTTACGTTAATGGTCAACTCTTGGCTTCTAACCAAACTCTTACTTTTAGTCTTTGATCTTTACTCTTTGGTCTTTTCATACCCATTTTTTGTGTTGTTGTATTTGTTTTGGACTTTGGGTTTGGTTTTTCCCTTTCTTTTCACAAGTCCATACACTTAGTGATTCTATGCCTAATATGGTTCTCATGTTGGTGCTCATGTAGTTTTTATTGCTCAGCAAAATAGAATAAGTAATTTTGAACTTAACTTTATTCACCATGTTTTCTTACGTACATAAAATAATTTTGGATACATACTTTGGGCAACTTTAAATACTTCAAATATATATCTCCCCAATGCTTTTCACTGTTGCTTTCGCTTGATTTATGCAGCACATAGTTATGGCAAAATGTAGTGCTTGTAAAGTTGAATTTGTGATTGCCAGTAGCCCTTATACGATGGAGTATGTCACCCATTAAGTAAACACAGGAAAATATTTGTCGCCAATTAAATATTTTTGTAAGAATATTATTCCTTATGAAACTGGTATCGGTTTAAATGAAAAGCACTAACGTGCACAATAATTCGCAGCAGCTTTTGATGTACAAAGTCTTTTTTGTGCAATTCAGTTTGTTTGGGGTGAAATGCTAAACCCGAGACATATTCATGAAAGTGTAGTCTTGTTAATTTTGTTTTCCTGTAGTCATCACATTACAATCGATTGCCAATTTTTCACATTGTTAACTCACATTAAAAGAAGATTTTCCCCATCTAGAAATTTTTGATGTAAAATGTTGACGAAAAATACCATCGAAATATGACACAAGGCGAGGTCTTTTGTCATATTTCAGAAATGTGTCTTGTTACTTGTTCCTCCTGTTGTGCCTTGTTGAAAGATGTTGGCGTAAGCCATACTACCCCAGTTCTTTTCTAATCCTGACTTCCGCAATAACGTCATCACTGAGACTCCAACCCACTCTGCTAAACGTTTAACAAAAGTTCGTCTCTGTCTCCCCCTCGATCGTTTTCTCTTAATATCGCCCATTGCCATCACGTGTTCAAGCCCCTCTTTTCTCATGACATGCCCTGTAAACTCTAATTACTGTCTTTTGATGTCAATACCAGTTTTCATGCATACCCAGAGCTTGGATCGTTAGCTACATTAAAACACAGAAAGTCTAATTAAAGCGTTATGATTAACAGCTGCCCTTCTTTTGTTACCCTATACAAGTTTTAATTCGTTTATTCAACGAAATGTGTGTGTGTGTGTTTTTTAATCTTGTTACGGTTTTAGCTATCATTTGATGCGAATTTTATTTTGCTTTTTTTTCCAGGACTATTATATATCAGGACGAACTTTGTGTTATGAAAATACCGTATGCCTTATGACAGTTAAAAAGACCTATAAGGTATATCATGTTTCAAAATAGTACTTGCTACTTTGTAGTTGGCGAGAAAAACTGTTACGTGTAAAGGCCTACAATATGCCATTTATTTATTTTAATTGAATATTTGCAGAGCTATTCTTGATCATCATCATCATCATCATCATCATCATCATCATCATCATTATCTTAATAACAATAATATCCATTTTAAGGACAGTGATAATGCCATGAAAGGTGGTTAGATGTAAAAAGGAAAGAATGGCCCAATGGACCCTTAAAATAAATCATAGGGAAACATGGCTATTGGACATAGCTCTTTCCTTGGAAATGATTGCGGTTCAAGATCTACCCGAGCTCCATGCTTTTCATATAATGGTAATGACAAAATGTTGAAGAGGAAGAATGGCCCAATGGATCCTCGAAGTAGACATTGCTGACGCATGGCTATTGTACATGCCTCTTTACTTTAAAGTGGTTTGGGGGTAAGATCTTCCCAAGTTCAAAGCTTTTTATACAACAATAGTAATAATAAATAGTGAATTTTCACGTCCTTTCTTACTACAGTCATTACGAAGGGATTCAAGGCCAAGGAAACAATTTCGCCGTCATGTTAATTTGTATTCTAAAGTGTCAACCGTAATTTTAATGCATTATGCAGTAAAAGACCATTTGATGTGCTGCCCTTCTTCCTTGTAACGATGCCAGCTTCATTTAGTTTGTCAATACTCCTGTCTGATAAACTGTATCACATCTGTTCCTGCTACTTTGCTGTGTATTTTTAAGATCCATCGTATTACATGGGCTTTCTCTTGCCACAAATCGATAATTGTTTTTATATTTTCTGGGGTATTAATGGCTCATTATCAAGATCTAGTGTAACAGGCTTGGGTGGTTGAACACTTTTGCAAACTGTTAGAGTCAACATTTTGACTGCTCATCTTCCTTTGTTAGCAGTTTTTCAGCGTCATTGCTTTGAAATCTATTCGTTTCTCTGCGCTGATTTGTATGGTTTTAGCTCCTTATTGAGGTTATTATAAACTGATGCGTATTGTCGCTTTATTCAATAGATTTTTCTTGGTCTTTTAAAGATTTATTCTGTTGCTGTAGACTGTAAGGCCCCGGGTGCTTATAGAATATCAGGCGTGCTGATGATAGTTTAGATGATGAATAAGTGCTGTCTTAAATGGATTTCATTTCTGTTATTGGTCATCGCTATCGCCATTTGCAGGACACATATTATTCGTTTCAATACGGTATCAACCTGATACTGGCCTGGCTTGATGTTTCGAGACAGAAAAAGGGCGTTTGATGTGTTTTTCGTAGGTAACCACTTGATCTGTACTTTTACTGCCCTATCACTGACGAAGTGTCATTTTTACAACACGCCCTGTGTCATTTTTACAACACGCCCTGTCCATAAATAGTTTTGCAGACCTTTCACAGAATATTTCATATATTTCTCACACAAATCCATTTAATTTCATTGTGTATGTTAAATTACCATTTGAAAACTTAATAGCTTGTTGCGGTAGGGTATCTAAAGTTTGCTGTAACTAACTAGAGGATTAATACTTTTCTTGTTCATTTTGTAGGTTTATGAATTTGGGCTTGGGGAACTTTGGCATACCCTGTCTGAAGTCAGGCAGTGTCAATACAATCGTTTACTGGGTGGATTCCACCCTTATAGAAATAGTAGATGATCGCGTTTCAGCCCAGCCTTTAGTATCAAGTTTTTGTTTATTTATCCCGCATTGGATGCGGCTATTGTTACACTTTGATATACAATGAGTATGTTCCATGCAGTAACACTTGTGATTATTTTGGCATAAAAATTTTGGTTGACAACTTCAAGACGTTCTTTAGGTTGTTCTAGCTAGTCTGGGCAAAATACGTTTGTAACATTTGTGTAATGTGTAGTGCTTTCTGTAGTAAGATCGTTTGACTGAATTGGTTTACCAGCCTTAATCCCACCCTTTAGCAGCCTTACTTAGAACAGGCTAACCCAGAGTTATCGGTTGCAAAGGAAGAGGTAACGCTCATGGTTAGTCTTTCATGCCAGAGATAAAAATGCGGGTGTCTGATTAACAGTTTTAATATTTACCATCACTTTTCTTGGATATGTAAACTTTTTTATTCGGCTTTTTTTAAAGCAGCGGATGCACTGACCATTCCTTTTAAAAACTCTTTCATTTCAGTGCGTACTCTTTAACGATTTGTTGGTTTTTGCCGCGAAGACAGGAGGGAGGACAAGCGAAGTCGAGTTGGTTCTGGATCTTAGCATTGTATGGTTTGAGGATTTAGGAGATCTTGACCCACAAACAAGTGCGTATATATAATAATTTCAGGGTTATGAATGTGTACAGCCCCTTTGAGAGGTGTTATTTCACAGAGAGAAAGAGAGAAAGAAGTCTCTCTCTCTCCCTCTTTCTCCCGCTGCCTCCCTCTCCCACCCTCTACCCTCCTCTTTCTTTCCCTCCCCCTCTTTCCCCCCTCTTTCCTCCCCTCTTTTCCCCCTCCCCCTCTTTCTTTCCTTTCCCCTCACTCTTTCTTGTTTTTATCATCGAGAACATGAAATCGTGGGTGGAACAAGGGGCTTCAAAAGAAGACAATAACTCCGTTGTAGACTGTGTTTAGTTTTTCTACTACACTCCGTCGCATTCGGTTATAGTAACCTTTATTATCTGGCGTTAGTGACCCTAAGGTAGAAGCAAGTTCAGCTTCATGCTTCAACTGGGGTGTTCTAAGCACTAATTGTGTAATTATCATATGGTTATCTCTGGTGTAGTATTTTAAGAATATGTTGTTTAGATGACAATTAACAATTTTTTGCACAGTGTTTTAGAGTTTTTTTCTGAAAAGAGGGATTTTAAAGCAGACCTGTATAGAAGAAGCATTTATTAAATTTTATTTGTAGCGAAGGAAGATGCGATTGCTTTGTATAGTCCGGATCGACCATATACGCTTTATGTTGGAAATAAAGGGGAAAAGAAGTTATGGCTACAACACTTGGAAAAGGCGATCAGCAAACATCTTTACGGTAAAGATACCCCGGAAAAAACCAACTTAGGTAGGTGTTAAACTCCGTATACTTATTTAGGTATTCTTTGAAATGATTGATTTTCCAAGCCACTCGCTTTAGAAATTTTTAATTCACACCCATACGCATACATTATGTGGTGTAATATTTAATAATAGACGCCAGACTTTACAGATTATATCTCCTCATGACCACGGGTACTTTGTTGCTTTACCATTTCTTGACACATTACCATTCAACACGAAAACTAGTAAACAAATAATGGGAAAGAAGAAAAAACAAGTAACAGCTAAACCTTGATATATTTTTTAAATGCTGTATCTTGTATATTATTCTACCCAGTCATTAACTCAAAATATTCTTTTGACGGTGTTGAACCAAATTTTTCTCATGTCAAAGTATAACAAGTGACAGCTGTTGACTTGACAAATGAATTATTTAAGAGTGCCCGATTACAGACAGGCCGAAGGTTTTAAGTAACTCGTTTTTTAGATTTCATGAGAAATGCGACCTAACCCTCTTGCAAGGACATTCGTCTGCCTTCCAGTCGATCACGGAAAATTAAGCCTTACACATTTGGTGTTAAAATACCTGTACTGATGCTGAATAACCTATAGATATTTTTTCGACATTACAGAAAGAAAGTGGCTATACCTGGCAAAATTTTTGTTGGTTCAACATCTCCATAGCACTTGACCAGACATTTGAAACAACCGATACTCACAGTATTTTGATAGCCTGCCTTAATGTACTTTTCCTATTGTCAAGGAAAAATTGCCGATGCCTAAGGAGAAAATATTCGTTACCAGAGTATGCCACAAAACTTTGATCGAAAAAGATCCGCACCAGCCGGAGCTGAAATGCCCACCTCAGGAATTAGGTAAACTATTCATACAAACCTTCAACAAGCCAAAAATTGACACCTCTTTCAATTTTTTTTTCAACATCCTCCAATCAACAGAAATGTGTTAACTCTAACTATGTGGAAACAACAGCTCACATGTTTATCCATTGAAAAACCGCCAGGCCATTTTTGCGCAAATTATCTCCCATCCATTGAAAACAGCTACGCCCCCCTTTCCATACAAACTTGCAAAACGTTTTGTACCATCAGTTTGAAAAAGGAATTGCAGCAGTACCAAAAATAATCCTGCTATACCGTAGATTTACCAAGCGTTTTCTGTAGTGTTAGTGGTGCAAAAAAATTAGCAAAGACAATTGTGATGAACATTCTGTATTTACGCAATTTCAATATTTGCTATAAAAATCATTTTGTTTTTTAAGAACGCAGAAACACGAATCATACATACAAGAATGGTGCAGTTTACAGTGGAGAGTTCTTGAATGCAAAGGTACTGAGTATGGACTTCAGTTTCTTGTTTGCCCGTCGTGTTCAATCAATATTCCACTTTAAGCTTCTTGTAAAGCTTCATTTAAAGCTTTACAAACTATTAAGAATTTACAAGTTATTAAGTAATATGTAAATAATATGGTCACGAGGGTTCTCTAGTACCTCAGTACTTAGTCACTGTTGTAGAGTAAACTCTGCTTTAGTCATTTGCTTTTCTTTAAGAATATAGAATTAATGAAATTTTTATGAAAGAAGATTTTATTAATGAAGTATAAATAGGACTTCAGCAAGAAAAATTGTATTTTTTAACTTTTTAAGAACTATCAAGAACCATACAAGGCATAAAGGCAAGGGTGTAGAATTGTGTAAGAAGACAGAAAAAATGAAGATTAAGCAAAGAGTTAAGAGATAACTTTAGGATCAAAACTATTCCATGGAGGAAAGGACTCGGTACCCAAAGAGTTCCACAATTTTGCAGTTTAGGGGTAAAAACTACAATCATAGAAAGATTTCTTGCAGTGAGGGAAAGCACCTGCTTAAGGATAACGCGGTCGAAGAACAGATCAGACGAGGGGCAACCAACTAAGCTGATACCAGCAAAGAAAGCTCATTATTGACATTTTCATAAATGAAATGGGAGGGTAGAGTTCTATGAAAAGAAATGGTAATAAGGGAGTATTAGTATAGTTTTTTCAACAATAACGGCATCAACAAACTTTCTAAGAGTAATTGGTACACACAAGACATTAGTGAAATTTTTGGAAAGAATATGAGATTAATAAAGTTTTTGCAAGGGAGATTGTATTAGTGAAGTTTCCAGAAAGAAAATCGTATAAACAAGACATTTGTGAAGTTTACAAAGGAAGATGGTAATAATGTAGTTTTTGTTGTAATGAGAGTATAAGTGACGTTTTGTGAAAAAGATAGCATTAACGAAGCATAGAGTTTTTGCAAGAAAGATAATATTAGTTACGTTTTGGTATCGACGGTGCATTAATGAAATTATTTAAAAAGAGGTGGTAATTAAGGCAATAAAGTACCTAAAGCACAGTTGCTTGGTAGTAAATGGTTAAGTTTAGAGCATGCGTTTGAAATAGTAAATAAGCTGCAGGTATTATTAACAGCAAAATACTTTGCAGTCAAGTAAGCATTGACCTACGGGTATCCTAAAAACTGTATCACTTGATTAATGTTAGTTTCAAGGCATTTTTATGTATTTAATAAGTTGTATTTTGGTCCTCTGCGGCGTTTTTTGGGCATTGTAGTTTAAAACAGTCTCTTATTGCTTCAACTTTTAGAGACACGGTCAAGGAACAATGATGTGGCCTAATCAAATGACATACAGAGTAGGTTCATAGGTCTTTTATTGTGTAAATTTGTTGAATTTTGTATTATGATTCGGATAGTCTGTAGTTTCAGTAGAAACGTCATTTTTCATACGTTTATATCGTGAAATGCAGTTGTTTGCCATATTTCTGCTTGGAAATATGTACGAACGCACTGCCGTTGACTGGATCCTTCTGAAATGCTGACCTGTAAGCTATTTCGCTGAAGATGTATTTTACCCAGAGATCAAATGTTTGTTGTGCTCTTGGCGGAAATTGTGGCAAGAATTCACCTACAACGGATTCCCAGTTGAAAATAGTTTTTGTAGTGTTTAACATCATACATAGAATATCTGGGACATGTAAGCATCCATTTATTCATTCGTTGCTCGAATTTTTTATAATTATTTGAATTTCTGCCAATTTTACATTGGGTATTTATGGTTTTATAGTTGAGCCATTCAGTGATACACGCTTCTAACATTGACAGTTCCACATTTCGTAGCGCTACATTTTTTCAAGTATACTGCATTTTCATGAATAGGAGTTAATCATTTTCGACTAATCTTAATTCTGTATCCGTTTTAGGGCCAGTGGCTTGACGATGAAAGAAATGGTGTTGGCATTCTCGAGTATGGAACAGGAGAAGTTTATAAGGGACAGTGGGCAGATGATAACCAGTGTTAGTAACTTTTTTGCAATGAGTAGATTTTTACAAAGGATATGCACTTGGTGAAGTTTGTACTTTTACTGATGTGTATTCTATTTAAAGATATCTGAATTTACGATATTTGAAAGCAATAAAACTGCGGCTGAAAGTATTCTTGGTATTTTAAACAAAGAAACACAGCTCTTAGACAGATTCAGGCGCAGAACAAATTTCATTCTAAAGAAGAGATTTAGTATAGTACTCATGGTTTTGAGATGTAAGAATATTTGTTTGTAGAGAAGGATAAAAGTGAAAGTCGATTGTTAGTATTTATCAACTTGGAACTGTCAGTTATGCTTGAACATTTGTTGAAGGTCAAAAAAATGATCGTGAGAAATATATCCTGCGTATCTGTATTAGATGAATGGATTTGAAACTGTGGCCTACTAAGAAGACATTGTATTTAATTCAGTGCAACAGGCTAAACCTATTGATAGTACATATGACAGAAAAGCTAGTTACAGAGAGTGATCTCAGACATACAGAACGTGGGTGTATTTGTATCGGGTGGCAGCTATGTAGCAATGTTTGTAGTTTTTGTTATGTTGTTTTGGTATTAATACTGTTATAAGGAGTTTAATAATTTTTCCAACAAATCCTGCTGCCGCAATTTTTGGTGTTTTTCATAAATTTGATCTTAGATGGACAGGGTGAGCTTATTTACAGCAGCATGGACGTTTTTATTGGGGAATGGACGCGAGGTATCAGACACGGAAAGGTTGGTTTCATTTTGGAACTCAAATAAATTTTGACCCTTAAAATTTTGTTGGTTTAATTCAGTACAGAAAAAAGGGGTGGCGCAGAAAGAATGGTATTAATGTCAAACGTGAAAGGAATTAAGACCCTTACAATTTTATGTTTTATTGGGCACGAAAAAACGAATTAGCTATGTGTAATTTGTTTTATTTTAGTTTAGCTTTTCGTTACTTTTTTATGTCCTTGCTATAATAAACAATAAGATATTGAACCCAGTTACCTGCCACCCCAACACCCAAACAAAACTAAATTAAATAGAGTTTTGTTATTTGCCCTCATCATGTCCAGGTAGAAGCAGCCCTGGTGGCATATTATCATGCAGTGTCGGAAAAACAGAAGACATTTATCGAGGGAATTATTGGCTGAAAAACTTTGGCCATGTTTATGGACAATAAATTGGGTTTTTTAGGATGTATCCTCCAAAGCTCATCAGTGTTCTTGTTATTTTGTTATTACTTGGAGATATATATATATCTCCAAGTAATAACAAAAGATATATAATATAATATAATATAATATAATATAATAATAAAAGATATATATATATATATATATATATAGAGAGAGAGAGAGAGAGAGAGAGAGAGAGAGAGAGAGAGAGCGCGCATAGGAATGAGAGGTGGAGGTGTTTATTTCAATCAATCTACTGAAGACATCCGATTCGTTTTTCAACAGCTTGGTTGGTGTCAGGGAGGGCACTTGACCAGTTCTTCACTCCCACAACAAACTCCCTCTGAAAGACATCGGCTAAACACAGTCACTGAGTATTTTAACTTTGAAATTGAAAAAAACTAAAATAAATGTAGGTAGTGAAATATTTCCTCGATTGGAATATTGGAGTATATGAAGGGGGTATTGAAAGCTGGTACTTGAAGTTTACATGCTTTAAATCCTGGGTTTCCATGCTTGGCAGTGCAACTTGAAACATCTTGAAATATTTCCTCGATTGGAATATTGGAGTATATGAAGAAGGTATTGAAAGCTGGTACTTGAAGTTTACATGCTTTAAATCCTGGGTTTCCATGCTTGTTTTAGGGTCAAATACAATTTCAAAATGGAGATATTTTTCAGGGAACATTTGCGAATGACAGAATCGAAGGGAAAGGAAAATTAGTTTGCAAAAATGGATTGGTATATGATGGAACATGGGCTCGCAACATGGTAAGTTATCGTTAAAAACTAATGAGCTGTTTTTGAAAAATTAATTTTTCAGGCATCTCGAGCAACTTTTTTATTCTTCTTCATACCAAAAAAGCTGCCTTTAATTGGCTTTGCTTTACTTAAAGCGATTATCTAATTATGTGTATGGCATTATATTGCTTTCATTCTATGATACAATCTTATAATGACAAACTTGTTTCACTACTAAAAACAATAGCTTTTATAATTTTTTGGGATATTCTTGCTCAAATTTGTTATCTTTATTGCTTTTTATATAAAAATACAGTAACACTGAAAAATCATTTTTTGAAAAATTCAGTTTGTAAAGATAAAAGTCTACTGTCACAAAAACTAGGAAAGAAGGGCGGAAAAAAGTGACAGGACTACCAGATACCTGGCTCATTCGTATTTTTTATGAATATAATAGTGATTAATAATATGGTCTTATTTTCTGTTTTAAACTCATAAAATATTGTGCACATAGTAGCAGATATACATTGTTTCTTATCAAGGGATTTGCACAGTTGCAATATGTCGAGTAAACAAAACTAGACTTGTACTGTATATATGTATCCTTTCAAATCGACCTGAATACCTCTGTAAAATAAAAGTAATCCTATCGTCAAACAGTGATCATGACATAATTGGATGCAAACGTAAGAAAAATAACATTAGACTTTCCGATATAACCGTGCGCTTTCGTGATTATAAAAACTATGATGCAGAAGCCATTAAAAATGAACTCTCCTCCGCAGATTGGCACTCAGTGTTTAAGTCGAAAAATGTCAACTGTGCATGGAGAGCATTTAAACATATCTTACTGCAAAAGATTGATGAACATGCTCCGATTATTACAAAACGAGTAAAGGGAAAAACATCGCCCTGGCTCAAC
>RDPX01000063.1:274087-310094 GCA_003991215.1 Morbakka virulenta | reverse complement strand
CTTATTGGGATCTGCGAGGATTATTAGAAAAGGAATGGACATTTGAAAAAACCCTCTTGGACCTTGGCCACTAGTGGTGGATCTCCCAGGAGGAAAATACTCGGCAATACGAACAGCCTGTGCGAAAGCTTTAAAACAGATAATAATAATAATAATGTATATATAGAGAAAAAGACAAGTGAGTTTTTCAAACCAGATCATTTGCAATAGGATTTTCACCGCCACTACCACATGGTAATCAACACCCCCCTCCTTTAAAAAAACAAAGACTGTATCTTTCGAGAATATTTACCCACGAAGACAGAATTGAGTAAGAGATCTGACTTGTTTATTTTGTCAGAATAGTATATTCTGTCACAAAGTGCTATTAGCTTATGTGCACCTTATGGGTTATAACTGGATTAATTAGGTAATTAAATTTTTTCCTTACAGAAAGAAGGTTATGGTTACCTCAAGGATATAGAAGGCAATGAATACAGGTCAGACTTGTTTGATTTTTCACTTGGCACACACCATTTTAACTTCATGCAAGAGCTTTCGTATGTAACAAGTTCCCATTGCAATATCCTTTTTATGAAACCCTACACTCAATTCCTCTCAGCAGGAAGAAGGTTAACACTTGAGCACATAGACTACCAATCAAAATAGTTTCAAAACTAAACAATGTAGAATGTGTACTACAAATTATATTTTATAACCTATTGCAACCTGGATTGAATACTGATCATAGGGACTCAATTGAGAATAGCTATTTCATGTTTTTACGACCTAAATTTGATTAAGGTCGACATTCTGTGAGATAATTTTTAGATAATCAGTTGAATGCAACGATGTCATAGCAAAGGTTATGTTTCAGCGAAGTACAAAGATGATGGTATCATCTCATAAACAGAGAATTTAGCCTAATCGTTGCCACTTCAACTGCTCAAGGTCGTGTAATTTTCCAGATTTTGTCATGAAACTGATAGTCGTTGGGCGAAGTGGTGAGGGAACTGTAACCTGTAATTTACAATGCACGTTTATAGTAATTTACGTTTTGAAAAAGTGGCATTGTATCAAATTGCCACAGTTTAAACAGGTGAATAAAAAGCCTCACGAAGTATAAAAACAGATTTTCGAAATGAAATAGTTGTTCGGTTACTACCAGAAAAGACTTATTGCATCACCTCGCCCAAATGTTCTCACCGGACTTGTAGTTCTGGTGCCTTGTACTATTTTAAGGACCAATATGTCTACTGCTTACCTGGATAAGTTTATACTTGGCCAACCGATTAGGTTAAGAAAAGAACGCTGAAAGAAGCAAAGAAAAAGAGCCATACTAAACTCGTTGCTTAACTATTCGATTCGTAGTAGTGACGGTGATGCACAGAAAGGGTAGAACCTTAATACAAGAATACCCTATTGAAAAGTAAGAGATAATAATATACAGTAAAAGCCGTCATTAGGTAAGATAGCACAATTGCAGAATTAGTTCTTATGGACTGATAGATTTTCGGCATTCGGTAATTTCTGGTAGATCCATTCATATCCCATAAAGATTTTGGATTAAAGTATTAAATCCTAATATCTTGCTGATCAGAAACATTCCACACGCTTAAACACCACCACCACCCCCCGTCCTTTCCCTATTCCTGCTAAATCTGGCGTTTCATTTGCGTTTTATATGGTTTCTAGAACCTATAAACCAGTTATTGATTTTTGGGCTACTTGTCACAAGTAGTAGAAGACATTTCTGTTGAGTATACCGGAGGATGGAAATGTAGTTTAGGGAGACAAACCATCTTAAATTTTGTTGATGTATTGTTGAGTTAGTTTAGTCATCCATGACTTCTTTTTACAGTATTGTGATCCTGTTGAAGTGTGTGTTTGTGTCTAGAGGTAGTGGTATGTTTTGCGAGGAATGGTACCATTTCACAAAGCTCAGCGATGAATAAGATAAATTTCAGGTGACTTCATGAATTAAAAAGCAGAACTTATACAATTTAGACGAAAAATAACTTCTACAGCGATAGACTCCGTTGTTATCAAACAAAATATACATAAATATAATTTATAGCAGTATATCATTTTATGCTTTTCTCCCCTTCCCCCTCCCCCCCTTGATTTAAAGAGGGCATTTCAAAGAAGATAAATTTCATGGCAAAGGAGAAATGATGTACGTGTTTGGAGCTGTTTACAATGGATCATGGGAGTATGGCAAAGTAAGATATGCTTTTATTTATGTAGTTTAAAAACATTTAGTGTATTTTTAATTAGTGATGAAATCTACATTCAGAAACATTGTCTCAACTTTGGAGCATGTGTGCAAAATGCAGCTTTCGCAATCACTTATTTCTTGTTCATGGATATTTTTAACCATGACGATCTTGGGTATCCGTGGTTGTTGTTTTAATCATTGTGAAGATATGACGTGAAAATGCCCATTCTTTAAACACAGGTCAAATAGTCTGGTTTGAACAGTAACATACCCAGAGACTTTTGAGGCGAACGGATATTTTTTAAGTATTGGTATGAAAAGTGATTGAAAGCTCCAGCTGGCTTTAAAGCAGATGTAATTGGTACCAAGAGGACAATGCCACTGATACTACTTATAAATGCCCGCACTTAAAAGGGATGATAATTAAGTCAGCGTGTAATGCATTAAAAGCTCTTTTAAAAGCAAGCAAACCCCTGGAAGAGCATTCGTGACCATTGTTTGACCCAAAAGTCTCTCCACCGAGCTTAAGTGCCCATGGTGGAATACGGATAGCAAATCTCTCTAAATAACCGATCCATCACGACACATATTTTGGGGTTTCATTTTCGTACCTGAATATATTTTTGTTCCAGTTTGACGACGTTTTCTCTCATGTATCGTTGAAAGGTTGATGTAGATTGAAGATTTTTTGTATGTGTTGGTTTAGAATGGAACGTTTTTCTATGGTGTATTCAGATATAGACTGTACGTTACACTGTACTATATAAATATTCTATGATATCGCATGCCCCTGAAAAGGGAACAATTTTTTAACAGGTAATTTGTCAGCATTAGATGAACTCAATTCATTGAAAATTTTATTTTTTGAGTTTAATGAAAATATTCACTTAATTTGCGACCGGTCTCTTAGATATTTTGGAGACCAGTTAATGACACACTAAATTCATATCTACTGAATTTTCGATGAATGCACTTTACTTATTTCTGAGAAAATGCTTATTAAAAAGCGCATAATTTTTTGACATTCGGGTTTTTTATTCGACATGGTATTATTTCGTTCAATGCACAAAACAAGACAGGAACCTGTCAAATCCTGTCTGATACCACTGGAAAGTTAAAATTCAAAAACATGTGAGCAGCTCTATGCACTTTTGCCCAATGCAATATTTTTTAGAAAGCCACAGGTTAAGGAAATCATTGCTTATTTAATATTATGAAGGAACTTTCCCATTTATCTGTTAGTATTTTAATCCCTTTTCATATACTTTTCACATTACAGCGTCAAGGGCTTGGGGTGTTTAAAGAAATGAACGGCATTTCCTATGATGGGCAATGGATGGATGACTTCATGGAAGGTCATGGAACTCTGACCTGTACTAATGGTGACATTTACGAGGGCACCTGGATACAGGGAAAGGTATTGTGGGCCTTTTATTTAGTTACTCAAAACGCCTTGCCTGTGTGGTTGGCCTAAGGCCATGGTCTAACCACCCCCACACTCACTAGCGTATTTAAAATAGTTTTTCTTGCACTTTGCGTTCGGATCTGTTATGTGTGCATCCTGTTTGCTTCTACTGACAAGCGGAGGTTATATTGATTTTTATTGGTAAAAAACGTTGACACAAATGCGGAAAATTTACTTTAAGTGGTGCTGCTGGTGATGATGACCATTATCATGATCATGATACTGCCTTGTATCTTCTGGAGTCATTTCTTCGCCCTCTTCTATTCCCTGTTGCTCGCGACAGGTAGATGGGGAATGTATTTAACACCCATAGCAGGTTGTATGGATATTTCATGTTACCCTGACTGTGAAACAACTAATGATTGTTCCTATTGAAAGAGAAGGAATCGGGTATTTGTTTTATCTCGTTATTGTGAATAAAGTTTCACTGTAAAACATCTAAAAGATGAAATATTACCACTTACAGTGCAAACTAAAATCAACAAGTATTATTTTTCCATTTGAATTCCTGTATTTTTTAAGTGAAACCTACTACTCTCTTTTAGAGCCTCTTGCAGAACAGTTGGTAACTTAATACCACGAAAGCAACATATCTTTAACGAATCGATGTTTATACATAATGCCGGGTAGGGTTGTTTTAGAACCATACACAAGCAGTCATTTTGCCAATAACATGATATTTCCTTTAACCGTATCAATAGAGTCAATGTTGGGGTATTACATTAAATATCGCTGCAAATTGGTGCAGGTGACATTTTACACAGTTGTTTGAAACTGTTTTGCCCCCTGTGTCGAGAAACCCTTAGACAGATAATAAAGGAATACATGGAGCAACAGAGAAACTGACATTTTGCCTTCATTGATTTGACCGTGGGATTTTGCAATGGTGAGCTTCATTTAAGATCTTGGAAGAGCTTGATTGCCCTGCTAAATTCATTTTTTCATATATTCTTTTTTCCCCTTGATACATGGGGAGTGTAGATTTACTATATAAAAATGCAGAGAACTTCACAAAACGACATCTTAAATTTATTCTGATATCGACTGAGGTCAATATCTCTCTGCTGATGAAGCATTGCAGCGTTTTAATGATGAGATCGTTGAGGTCATTCTCTTCTCAAATTGACCTTGCGAGTTGAGTTTTGTTACTCTAGTCAACTAATAGACTGGAATAAAAGTTTATTTATGATGCATGCGCACAAACAGGCGATGACAGGAAGAACAATAGCAGTACAAAAAAAGTGGAACGACTTGGAAGGGAGGAATTAGTAGAAAAGTAAAAGAATGTTGAGTTTAAGCTTTGCGTATTCTTTAATGTTGCATTCGTTGTTTCTTATCTCGTGTTCTGTTTTATCTTCTTAAATTTCTTTTCTGCAAAACTGACGAATTCCTAAGCACACAAGATGGCAGTAGAAGCGCAGTGTGCTTGTATAATTGTTTTTTGAAATGAACCTTCAGCAGGCCGCCCCAATTAGTGCATCGGAACGGATTAAAACACAGAAATCATTAGCTTAATGTCTCTAAATGACCCTTATAAAAAACTATGAATTTTACAAGACCTTAACACAGATTTATATCAATGAATTTTGTCTGAGATTACCTAGTATTGTATCAAGTGTTGTATGGTTTTAAATATTTAAAGAGTGCTGTCCATTGAGATTTAAGGCTGTTGTGTAGTAATGTCGGTATGCTGACACAGCATTCCAAATGGCGGTAGAGCTTTCTCAGAAAACTGTTAAAGTAAAGCAGGAGGTTTTGAGAATTAGTAATGTATTTTACAGTGAAATGTAATGTTTTCCAATAATTTTAAAAGAATTTGTTAATGGCATACTCATTCACGTATGACTTGTGAATATACAATTCAATTTTGTAGAATGGGTAGAGCTATAAATTTTGCCCTTGTATTAAATGATATAAAGATTGACAATCAGATTACTCAAAAATAAAGTTGGTTTTGGAACTACTTGCAAAGTCACTGCAAGTAAAATTGAATTTGACCCTTTTGAGTTTTGGGTGCCACAGGAATCTTGGGTCTTTGTTGCTGTTTGTTATTGCTCTCTTTTTTTCCCACGTTTTGCCCTCTTCGTAGTCGCTGTTATTTTCTGTGCCAAATCATATCATCGCAATAAGACTGGAATTTTTATTTCCTTGCTATCTAATATTTTATTTGAATTAATAGAAATTTGGCACTGGAACAATGAATTACAATGACGGTAATTTTTATAACGGGCAATGGGAAGACGATTTTCCCAGCGGAGAAGGAACTATGTTTTACAAAAATGGTGGGAAATATACAGGAGACTGGAAATTTGGGAGGGTAAGTAGAACACATACGCTAATTATTTAACGTAACTTGCTGCGTTTTTATTTCTAGAGATACGGTAGCAATCTCCCTGGGTCTAATAGCCCTGTACAGGAGAGCAAGGATTGAACTTAGTTTCCTCTCTCCTACCTTTTGGAACAATGTGCTTTGGGTTTTTTTAATACAGATGTTAAAGGTTTACACGGTTAATAGTCATTGTAGCGAGTAGTAAGTAGTGAAGTAAAAATTGTGTTGCGAAAATTTAGTAGTTTCTGGTTGATAATATTGTGGTGATTTTCTTTCTCATTTTCCCCAAGGGGACTCTAACATCGCCTGAAATCCAAAAGGTTTTCTTTCCCATTTGTTTGCATTCTTCAGAGATATATCAGAAGCATCCTTAATAAAACCCTAATTACCAGTGTCAAACTTGGATCTAACGGTGGAATACGGTTAATAGCAATGCTTTTTTTATGAATAATTGTTCTCAGCTTATGTCTTCTTCGTCATTCCCCTCGCCCATTGTGACTGCCTTTGTTTTTTGCAGCTCGGACTCGCATGTCTTCTTTTCTCCAGTCCCTCCATCTCTTTCTTTCCCTCCCTACACTTCGGCTGCCTCTCACTCCTATTTTCATCGCATTCCTGACTAGTTCTTCTCTTCACTTGGCTAAAGTATTCCAGGCAAACTTCTCTTATTGACATTCCTGATGTCCGTCTGACCATACGCACCTCCATCTGCTGACGCAGATGTTTTTATGTCTCTGTACCGTATAGTTACACAGGTGTTACGGGCTGTGCTAAAGACTTTTAACCCTACCTACAACGAAATTGGTATTCTTCTACCCCCTTTTCCCATTTCAATATCTGCTCTTTCCGGTCTACTGCTCATCATACATTCTGTTTTTGCTACTAACACCCCGACTCTGCGCTGCTTTATCGTCTTCTTCCATGCCAAGTATCCTCATTTTTCTCTATGTATGTAAAGAAAACCATTTTTTTATATCTTTTACCTCTTGGGTTCTTTACTTCTGTTGAACAAAAACATTGTTTGTCAGCAACTTGTTCTGAATTATGGTGCTTTTGCACCAATAGGAATAATATAAGCTGCCAGTAAAAAAATGTAAAAGGCAAATTTTGTTAAAATACGGGTATAGATTAGATTCACCGACAGGGAATTGTCATTGTTTGATTGCTATTCTTTTATAACCGATTTCACACAACAAAATTTGAATTGAAAGTGGTTGAAACTGTTGCAAATGAAATAAATGAAGCGAAAATTTCCTGTTAGGAACTGTAAAATTTCATTTAAAAATATTTTGTATTTGCTACGCACCTGGACGTTCATCTTCGTTTAGTTGTATACCATTTAGCCCATTTGTTTCCCCGATACTAATTAAAGATTAAAAACCTGGCAACGGGAATTTTATTTGCCAACGCAAAAACCCTCTAATCTTAAGGGCTGAGAGTGATGGTGTTAGATCCGTAATTTTTAATTTTCGGTTTAAGTGTTCTCTGCAATAAAAGGCCACAACATTTTGTGAAGAATTTGTGCATTTGGTTTAAAAGACATTTTTCCTAATTTGAATTTAGATTTATCTTATGCATATTACATGGATAACAACTCTTTCATATACTCTTAATAATGTTGCATATTGGTTGTCGAAAATTTTCTGATGTCAGCAATGATTTTCTGAAATAAGCATAGCACGGAGTCCACAAAGAGGTTTGAATTTTGTGTCATTACAAGGTGAACTCATGACATGTTATTCTTATTTCTTGTAGACCATTTACCACTTAATCGGATTGAGCATCTAAACCTTCTTGTCTAATGGTCTCTCCCCTGCAGCTATGTCAGGTTTTCTTTTTTGAAGTCTATTGGTCGTATCCCTTCTTGTTGTTCTTGGTTTTAAGCGCCACATTTACTTTCCATCGCTCGCGCTGTAATATCATATTCAAATTTACCAACTCCGGTTCTGTGCAGGTGTCCAAGCCTTCATAATGTAGTCATTTTTACCTTCATTGCGATATTACGTACCTCCTAGTTTCTTACCTATGTCATTATCCGTTTTCCTGTCACTCAAAATCTGTAAGGATTCCTCAGAGCGCTCTTGTTTTTGTTTTTAATTGATTCTCTTTCATTCATTTGAAGGTGCTCTCTTCCTAATAAAATAAGCTGGCCCTTTTACTTTTATATTCATTTTCTATTTGTGTTTCTTTAGCGTGTGCGGATAACGTAAACATTTAAACTTGCCTATATGACTAGAAAAGGATGACACGATGTATTGCCAACAGCAATAACACGTGAATCACTGATGAACTGGCATAAATGTGAACGTTTTTTATCTGTTCGTCAACAGTTACATGAGTAAAATATGATCTTACAACCATATTTCTGCAAACAAGCAAAATTAATTTTTAATCTCACCCGCTCATCGGTCAAGTAATAGACTTACACTCGTACCAAATCAAGAATTCTGGT
Organism: Morbakka virulenta; assembly: GCA_003991215.1. Classification (NCBI taxonomy): domain Eukaryota; kingdom Metazoa; phylum Cnidaria; class Cubozoa; order Carybdeida; family Carukiidae; genus Morbakka; species Morbakka virulenta. The sequence continues at coordinate 301,654 of RDPX01000063.1, read as the reverse complement.
AGATGAAGCCAAAGTCTTAAGGAAAAATACCTCAAAATTATTCGTTGAAGAAATTTTTTTTCTAATTAAACTACTGCTACCTTTTTTTATCTGCTAAATCATTCTTCTTGTATTTTTAGAGAAGTGGGAACGGTACAATGACATACAAGACGTCAGAAATATATAAAGGTAAAATTACTTTTATCTTTTAACATTTTAATTTTTTCGCGTTCAGAAGAAGTAGGCTGTATTTGTTGTGAAGAACTTTAAATATTAACTATTAACTCACCTTACATAATAAATTGTGTCTACAAAATATCTTAATTTCCATAAAGATCCCATTTTTCTTTAACAACACCCNTTATTCGTTGAAGAAATTTTTTTTCTAATTAAACTACTGCTACCTTTTTTTATCTGCTAAATCATTCTTCTTGTATTTTTAGAGAAGTGGGAACGGTACAATGACATACAAGACGTCAGAAATATATAAAGGTAAAATTACTTTTATCTTTTAACATTTTAATTTTTTCGCGTTCAGAAGAAGTAGGCTGTATTTGTTGTGAAGAACTTTAAATATTAACTATTAACTCACCTTACATAATAAATTGTGTCTACAAAATATCTTAATTTCCATAAAGATCCCTGGAAAACAGGTCTGCCCAGTTAATTCAGTCGCCAGAAATCTTGTCATACCCGAAAAGAGACAAAACATCCAGACTGCATGATATTGTTTTTCAAAACACGAAAAATTACACCGGACCTGAAGCAGGCGTTTGAGCTTATATGATTGATAATATTTAGAAACAACATTGAAAAAATCATAACGAAGATGAAAGTAGCCGAAACAGCATGAGAGAATAAGCAAACAAGGAAATTAGGCTGAATACCACATGTATAATCTCGTGTTTTGCAGCAACTAAAACTTACTCTGAACGTGAAAATAGGCTATTTATGGTAAATAGGTTAGACGTCCTAAATAGGCCTGAGTCTACAGCAACACGAGAAAAGAAACTGAACTTGAAAAAGTATGTTTTAAAATTTAGTTCAGTTCTCTGCCCTCTTGCAGGTCCATGGCATGCATCCTCACCGCCCCCTTCTGTTTTCTTCTATCCCCTTCATTTCCCAACAAGTTCTTCTGCTTTCCTCTATTCCTTTTAATATTCCTAACATTTTCCCTCCTCATGTTCCTTGCCTATCATTCTACCCTTAATTACTTCCTTTACCATCCCCTTTACTCTCAAGACCACCCCAATCAAGTTGCTCTTTCTTTATAGTACGGTGTTATATCAGTGACACAGTTCCGTATAATTATCATTATTCTTGGCCTTACTCCCGTTTGAAATCCTTATAGTCTTTTTATTTCACCCTTCCGCAATATTCATGTCTCAGCTTTAAAGATCAATACACTCCATACAGTGTTTTTACAGTGTATTTATTTAGTTCTATCATCATTGTTACGACCAGAAGCTCCTCTTATTTTGATAACATTCACTGTCATCCCTCTTCATTTTCTTATTTCATCGATACATCTTCCATCATATGTTATCAGCCCCCAGATATATCAATTTTATTGCCTGTACTTTCTTTCCAGCTAAGGTGGTATTTATTTGCATTTTACAGGTGGTTACAGCTTTCGCGACGTTTGTCTTCTTGTTGTTTATCTTTATGCAATATCTGACCAGAATACCATTTAATGCATTCACATTTTTTGTAATACCTTCTCTGTTGTTATTAGCAGTAACTGGTTATCTACAAGGCATGCAACACTTAGAATTTCACTTCATATCATCATTCTATCTACCACTCTTTCTCTTTCATATACTTTTTGTATCATCGTCTTTGTTTGGGCCTGAAAATAACAAACAACACAAAGGATGAAATGCAACTATGTCTGATTCCTTGGTCAGTAATTCAATAATATATGGTTATTATTTCTCTCCGCTGACTCTAACTCTTGCACTCCGATCCAAGTACAGCTCCATAAACAGTAAAGAAAAACGAAAAAAACTATAACCAATATTGAATACAAAAATACATCATCATAAAAAGTTTGGACTTTGAGATGAATTGGACCAACTTGCACGGAAAAACAGTAATAGCAGAATTTTTACAAACTGGAATTTTTCTGAAAAAAACTCATAAAACTCTTTACGAATCTATGTCTTTGTGTGAATCAGACCTTCAAAAACAGTAATTGTTTCATTCTTTGTGCCAGGTTCTTAAGGGGAACATTTTGGACATATATTTTTCTCAAATGTCACAGATAATCACTACATTTATCCTATTCCTCTTGTACTTCGCACCATACCGATATTTGCTTGCCTCTTTTTACTTTTCTCAGCGTACTTTTTCTTTTTCTGATTTTTTCACCTTAGATTATCTCCTTTGCTTTTTTATTGGCATTACTTTTCTCTCCTTTACGCTGATGTGTTACAAACACATTTATTTCTGTCAAAATTTCACTGTGTAAAGTTTGAACATGCTTTCACTCTTTTGGTGACTTGGTCAAACTTACCCGAATTGCTGGTGTGGGTTCAGGAGCTATTTTAAAGATTGTAACCTATGCACCACCCTTCTAAGTCCTACCTCTGTTGCTGAACAAGCTGATGATTACCCCAGTGTTCTCAATTAACTACTGAATGAAGGTCCAGCCTGTGGATCTGTAACAGAGCCAACTTGCCTCCGGTGTGCAGCATCACAATTCAGTATCATCACGGTATCATCAGACTGAAATTGCCAGAGTTGCTTTAGAAGCGTAGGAAACCATACCTTGTCCATTGACTGCATCCGTGATTGGCGGAAGAAAATAGTTAGGAGCCATAGCTAAATATCTTTTAGTGGTTTGCACACAGCAACATTAATTGTTATGAGTGCATGGTCTATTATGGAATGGCAGACAGAAAATAAACACTTGAGCTTCAACTGCTGTCTTAACTGTTGTAGAAGTCAAACGAGAACTATGCCCTCCATTGCGTTGCCCCACTGGTTTGCCTTGGTCTTCCACAAAGGGAATAAATGCATCAAAAGCCATTCCTGGAAAACTTTATTGGACATTCAGCCACTTAAAGTAACGGTGTATCTTACACTTGTTAGACCAGTTATTAATCACACATATCATATTCATTCTTTTCCCTGTAAACCACCAGTGAAAGCATGCAAATGCCATCTACCGAACCGCAGACCCATCACAGTGTGCAGATAAGGATCAAGAAAATGCATAAACAATCTGAAGATGAAATGGATCATATGAAAAACACAGGTAGTCTGATCGTATTAACAGTACCTTTGCTTATACCATAACTTAAAAAACAACATAAAAATCAAACGTAAAATTGTGCTCACCATAACTTATTGTATATATCATTTGTGTGGACAAGGTATATACATTAAATATTAGTCATATCACTGAAATTCTAAGCCGACTGACCCTATTCCCTCTAGTAAAATTTTAATTGGCCCATTTTGTCCCTGTCCAAATTTTGTATTCCCCAAAAAGAGACTTGGAACTTTGCTTCTGTTGATACTTCCGACGTATGTTATCCTCAAGAGCACCAAAAGTTATAATGTGATATAAAGAAGACATTTAGGTCAACTAATGAGACATTGCAACTGGAGCCTTATCAACAAAAGGGAACATAGTGTACATCTTAGACTTTGCCAAGGATAATGCAATCACTACTGCTAGTCGGCCACCAACATCTAAGTTTAGGGGAATATGACACAAATCATTTAACTGACACATGCCCCACCCTACCCTATACATTGCTTTTCTGTGGTCTTTTGAATTTCTTTTATTTGCACAACTCATGCGAAGTCTTAACTGTCAACGTTTGACCACTTCAGGGAGAGGAATCATTTTTGTTCAGATGTGATGTCAGTTAACCTGTTACCCTGCATTCCTTTTTACCCATCATATTTAAAAATTCAAACTTTGTTGGAGCCGTTTAAAACTATCTTGCCAAATTGCCCTAGTTTACAAGATCCCGGAGTTTAGTTCATAAATTAGTGCCGCGGAATGAACCACAGTTTTTGACAAACTAAGACATCAAAATAGAATGGCAACCGGCAAAGATATTTCGTGGGATGTTATATCTAACGATTATTGATAGAAGCCGAAATGGCATTTTGAAACTCTTGCCAGGTCGAAACCGTCTTTTAATTAAGGCATTGTCAAATCTAAACTTGCTGCATTTTGACGGCGAGAAAAGCGCTCAGAAGACATGTTGAGATAGGTAGAGCTATCGGCCCAGTGAAAGTTCGCTGAAGTAATGTATTTGGAATATGGTTTACTATGCTTTTGATATCGGATTAGTTCCTAATTTTATCAATATTGATAGCTGCGCTATAGAACACTGCTACTGTTAGTTTGAATTACATTCTTACTTGTATTTTACAACGCCTAGTAATTGTCATTTGGTTTTGGAAACGGTGGCAGAAAAAGTAATTGAGAAATGTTGGAAATTAGGATTTAATTTTGTATTAAATTTTAAAATGTGTATATAATCAAAGTGTAGACTGAAAGGAAAGACAACGCAATCTGTTTGTTATTATTGTGCTTAACAATTTGAGTTTGGGTGATGATATAGTGGCTAAATGGGGAAGAGAAGGATTTTAGTAAGCAATACTGTTCTCTGATCTGCCCACTGGCAATGAAAAAACATGACTGAGTTAGATGCTCAGCAACTGTTATGTCATGGGATTGAGCATATTAGACTGTGCATCAGCTCTGGAACTCAGGAGCGAATCAAAATGGAATCTGTACACGACATATATTGATTAAGGGTGCTTATTTCACATTTTAAGCGTCCCAAAAATGATGTGAAACCAGGAATGCGACGAAAATGTATGAATAAAAACAATATGTTTCACAAATGTGATTCTGGTGATATGTGGTTAAGAAGAATGACTAGATTTTGCTGATGTAGTGTAGGGAAGATCTGGTATCAATACAGCAAGAATTTTATTTGCTTATGCCGATATCGGATGGCACACAACCCTCGTTTTCCGTCGTGACCTATATTGTTTATCAAACATTACCTGTTATATTGTCAGTCTCTTCTACTGACAATATAACAGGTAATGTCGTCAAATGCATCGAAGAGAGAGGAGGAATGAGTTAGCTTTCAGTTATTATCCTGTTACCAAATTGTTAGAAGAACGAAGTTGCTGTTGTACCACAGCAATTATGAAACCACATTTGCTTTTGGAAAGTATGAAGCAATACAAAATTCATTCTGGGCATACCTAACCTCTGCTGATTACATTTTCCTTAAAAGGCTGCTGGAAAGATGATAATTACAATGGTACCGGCAGACACGAGAAACCAAGTGGGTGGACGTACGATGGTTTGTGGGTTAGTGGAAAGGTAAGTGTTGTACCACTGCTTTAAATCAACTGGAATTTTTATTCCGCTTTGTTGTTGTCTTGTTGGAAGGTTATGATTTCAGTTTTCAATACTTACAATACTAAGTTGAAGCTGTCACCATGCACTTATACTACCCTCCTAGTCATAAACCACACAAATTAATTACGTACTTCAATCGTATGATGATCCTAGTAAAGATTTATTTATAATTTGAAGCCAGCCTACGCAGGAGGGCCATGACCTAGAGAAGTTGTGAAGATACCACCTATTAACGTACAAGGAAATCTTAAGGAGGATGAATTTTGGATTGAGTTCAACGCCAAGAATCATGACCAGGATCTGGTTTGTGTTTTTATGATATGGTGACACATGAGACAAATGTTGGAGTATGTAAGGTTGTAGAGCAATTACGATTTACGGGCTGGCTAGTAAAACCACTGGAGGCATTGGAAGGTACGATGCGTTTTGGTCTGAAATTAGAAAGTGAAGGAAATGAACTAACTTTCTCGAGGGTAATAAGATTACAGAGATGACATAAGATTTGGGTGTAAGAGGGGGGTGAGTAAGAGTGAAATAATTTGACCATGCAGAAAATTGTAGCCACCGCAGTATGTCTAGAAGTAGCATGTAGTTATGTAAAAAGGTCAACAGGAAGTGTGAGGTGAAAAAGACAGGGTTTGGAAGGAGACGAGACCATGCTACGAGGGATCCTGAATGAGGTGGAAGAAGAAGACCCACTGAGAGGGATATTATATGAGTGAAAATTAGGTGTTATGTGGTATAATGCGCAATATTGCGACAAGTGGCTTTGGAAATTAAGAATGGGACTTGAGAGAAAAGAACATGTTTGAGGAAGGAGGAAAACAGCCACATCAGTGAGTTGAATACTTTACACAAAGGGGTCAGCTAAGCTTTGAAGTGAGGATTCTGGAAGTGTTTTGGTGAAAACGACTCCTCAACAGAGTATAGTTGCTTAATATTTGTAATAACAGCAGAGAACAGAGTTTGAATGAAGATCGGAAATAATAATAAGGCGGCCTTTAATAAACCTGAGAAAGTTAATAAAAGACCTGAAATTACGCTTTTATTTTGTGCCGTCAGAAACGAAAAGGGAGATGTGGTGACAAAGGTGAAAGAGACCTGGTTAGGATTTTGAAAGAAGACATCACATAAGGACGTGTGCTATGTAGGGACTCCAAATGTGGAAGACTTTTTTCGAGTGCACCACATGGGGTTGAGAGGACGCTCTTCCAGTGTCAAAGTAGTACTGGTTTTCAAAATAAACTTTCGCTCAGCCCTATATGCGTGAATTGGATAAGATGCCCAGCGAAAGACTTGAGGAGGGAGAAAGATATGGTGTCAGTATGACCTGATTAACAACATAGCGTCTGTAGGTTAGGTGGTGGAGCATGTGGCAATGAAACCCCGAGGCACTGGTTCGAATACAGTCCGGTGCATATTTACCACGTTCGTTTATTTCTACATATGCTTCTTCAAAATTCATTTTTGATTGAGTTGTTAGCTTTACACGTTATTTTAAAACTTTTGGTGTTTTGTAGATAACAGATCAGCTCGATACTTTTTAAAAAGTTTTTCTAGGGCGATAATTAGAGCCGACGTCTTCATGCCTACGGTCGCTTTAAGAGTACAACACATTTAAGTAATTTCCATAGTATTTCTCAGTATTTTTATTCCATACATCAAGGTTTTTTTCGATGCTTCTACCTGGAAAATGGTTTCGCAGGAAGGCGATTGCTACAAACCCCAATACTGTCATCCTTATTTATCCCTGAGGCCTCAAAGTACCAGATTATCTTCGGGTTGAGTTAAATCTGCCACATTGAGAAGGGTCTCCTTAGCATAGGTTGGCAACCATCCTGGAGATAGTGTCTCGATAAGAAAACCCAGTGGTAGTTGTTCCTTAACACTACTTCTCTCTTACGAGGCAACTGGATGGTAGACAATGTCTGATGTCACTCCTTTTAATACCCCCCCCCTTTCTATCACCATTGGGGTCAATACGTAGTTTTGATGATAACCTGCGTGTAGGTAATGGTTTCGGGCATCTCTTTTTTCTTTTAATTTTTTATGACAGTTTCAATTAAATACATTTTTGGCTTCTGAGTGCTTTCCATCATCATATGACTTGAATGTGTTGTCAAAAGTCTAAAGTCAACTTATTTCTTGGCCTAACCATTTTTTCCCGTCTTTTTTTCTTCTACGTTTTCACACTTCCATACCGTTTTTAGCATTATGGCTTGTCTGGTTCTTGACCAGGTGATGTATGAATATGTAGATTTCCTTGATTAGGGAAACAGAACAACGGATTTTTTTAAAGGTACCTTGAACAATATATCGCCCTCCTGGTGCCCTTTGGGGTCCAATTTCCATGGCAATAAGGAAATTTATATCGAAGTTGGAATCAGAAAGACATTATTTAAGAAAAACTGTAGTGCACAAACAGAACTAATTCACTTTGAACTCCTATTTACAACACTGTTTGTGAGAAAAAGAATTAAAGTACCAAGGCGCCATTTATTTTTTTAAGACCGACTGAAATAGCTGTTGCACAATACCGTTCTTCTTGTTCTGCTATTTGGAGTGTCTATCGTTTTAAGTGTTTTAACTAGGTTGTATGGGACGTAAATAGCGAATCAGCAGCTGTTGACTACCCGACATCGCTCCCATAAGCGTTCGGTTAACATCTGCCGAAAAATGCTAAGAAGAAAGAAAATGCAACAGCCTTCCTATTTTACAATACATACAATGAAAGCTCTACATAATTAAGGTGAAAGCAATTTTATCTTTCGGGTTAAAAGCTGAAGTATATAAAAAGTTGCATAGGTAAGATAGTCAAAAGGATAAAGACAACTAAGGAGATAAAAGAGGAAAGAATAGCACTGGCCTGTGAAGTTTTAAAGGTCAAGCATTTGATAACTATTTTGTATTTTGCTATGCAAAATACAAAAACTCATACTCTTTCTCTCCAATCAGGTCAACTTTTTGAGATACGAGGTTGTAAAATAATTGTTATTAATGCCCTTTAGTGCTATTTATTACCTTTAATTTTGGATTGAGTAGTTTACAAAAAGTATGCATTTTATTTAACAGGCCAGAAAATAAAGATTATACATTACACAAAAACTAATAATGGATGAAGGCCCTTTTTAGTGGCCTTCTCCTGCGCTGAGTAGCCACCACGTCTCGTTTCAAACACCAACAGTAGTACTCAAGAAATTTCACATCCCACCGGCCGTGGTAGCATGGCATAGCATAGCCTGGTTGAAACGCTCGCTCTCCCTGCTCTTCATTTAACCTTCCACAGTTCCGAGAGAAATATTTTAAGTGGGACCGTCGAAAGCGTATTTTGACTGACATGCCGGCTCTTAATTTTTGAAAGTTGGTCAGGAGTTCGTCGACTTCTTTCTCGTATTCTGCACTCTGGTTGTTTCCAAGAAAGGTTGTAATTACTGGCTTAAGCGATAAGCAAGCAGACAGCTCTGCTGCATTCAGGGTATCATGGAACATTGAGTCCTTCATGAGGTCCCGTATCTCAGGCCCATGAAAAATTCCAGCCTTAAACTTTTCAAAGCTTATTCGAGGAAACTTCTGCTGAAGGAAAGTAAACCCTCCGCCTTCCCTGTCCAAGTTTTTCCTGCCTTGCCTTTGCAAAGTTTTTCATACGTCCCAGTTTGATATGTAAAGGTGGAAGTAATATCTTGTTTACTTCAACAAGAGACAAGACTGAACTTTGTGCGAACCAGGTTCCATTCCATCCCTTGTCTCGAGAGCTCGACAGTCCTACAGACACAAGAAGCATGAATACGTGGTGTATCTACCCTGTAGTCCTAAAACCAATCCAGTAACCTTAAGATCTCCACAGATCAACCGACCCATGTGGTCGTGGGTTTCATTCGCACAGAATGACCAATTGAAATCGAAGAGCATTTATTTACATTGTGAAGGAGAACTGCCTTGAGACTTCTGTTGGACGAGTTGATGAAAAGTCTCCATTCCTTAGCAACATAGTCCACCCCCATTGATTTCATCAAATAAGCAGTTTTGTTGAAGTAAAGCAATAACATGTCTCTCTGGGTTGTGAAGAACTGTATAAATTCTCTTTCACGCTCGTGGTACCAGTAGAATGTTGTTTCAGGTGCCAGAAATTGTTCTCACGAAGACGAGAACTGAGAAGCTGTGCCGATTCCTTTGAGAGGTTTAGGCCTCGTGTCAGGTCATTGAGATCTGCTTGTGTTAGAGGCACTTGCCCGTCATTCTCTTCTGGCATGTATTCGTTACCCTCTGTTCTGTCATATGTGTTATCAGATTCCGATTCAGAGCTAAATTCCATTGATATTGATCTGGCTCGGGAACAGATAGGTCTGGACCATGAGGTACTGGTCATGTGGCCGATGGAACATCAGAATACTGAACACAATGCTTGTTCTTGCGATTGATTTCTTTAAGATTAGTCATGCAAAAATAGCACTCTCACATGATCTTCACCCTCTGTCAACACCACAGGTACAGCGAATGGCATACTTTTCGTTTCGTTATTTCTCCAATCACGCAAGTTCTCAACAACTGTTTTGCAGCTAACATGGAGTGCAAATGGCTTGGCTTTGTCTCCAAGCTTAACTCCAGCTTAACTCTAAGCGTGATATGCCTTCTTCTTAAAATCAACTATTTTTGCTGGTCGACCAGGAAGAATCACATTACCACATATATAATAGAACCTGTCAGAATGGTTTGTGCATTTGTGATCCATTCTCTCTTGATCTAAAATATTAATTAGAAACACTACATCTCTTCCTTGCGACTTCAAGTCATATTGACAGGAGCTTAGCTCTGATAAACAATAAAAATGACCATCCAGGTGTAAACAGAAAAGGTTTCAGTTTTAGTTTCCGAAAGTTAAATACCGATACAGTTTCGATTTAAGATTGAGGCTGCTTCAGTTTCGTTTTTCTTTTTGAAAACAAAGATCAGGCTGGCTTTAACCCTATTTATCTTGAGCTGAGTACTATTCAAGGGTGAAAACATGCACTGATCTTATCTCAAAAACTTGATCTGAACAAAGAAAATGGATGGTTTTTTGGGATTCAGCGCTCAAAAAAACACACAAATCAGCTGAGAAACCTTTGACATTTGAAAAAAAGTTTTTAGGACAAGATCAATGTAATCAATGGTAACTAAATTTTTTCTCTACTGGTCCATTGAGTAAAGTCACAAGTAATTTTTTTACTGTGGTATTTATAAGCACTTAATTTGCAATTAAAAAAATTTGTTGGTTTTAATTTTTAGAATTGATTGATGGTTTAATATTTTGTTTAGCTTTGTATCGAATCTTTTTTCTTGCTTTAGAGAAGTGGTCATGGTGTTCTCTCGGATCCTCTGAATAATTATAAGTATGAAGGTGGGGCAATAATTTTTTTGTCTTCGTTTTACCGTTGTTTTTACCCGACTTGAGCTGTGTTTGTGCTTAAAATAGACATGAGTTAATTCGATACTTTTTCTGTCTAACTCAGATGGACTTAATGATGCCATTCCCTATGTTAGTATTAGAGCATCATTGAAGGAGAATTTAGAATTGTAGAAAAGTGAATAATATTCGTACCATGATCTTGATTGTAACCAGTTATCACAGCCCTTATGGTATGCATGCACATCTTGCATGCGCATTGCAGGTGGACTTAAAAATGATCAGGCTGAGGATACAGCAGTAATACCTCAAGCGGTAGAGTATGTGACCTTTAAATCCGTATGCTCAGGTTAAAATCCAGTTCAGAGCATACAAAATTTTTTACTTTTCTATATTTTAAACCCATTCATCGATACTATTTCACGATTTTCCTTGCTCTTCATACTTCTTTGGGTCAGTTGTTTTTGCCTCTGAAGAAGGGGGGGTCGACGTTCTGTGGGAGCTTCAGCCCTGAAAGCGTGAATGGGATGATACTCATCGATAGAGGCTTGGGGAAAGAATGGGCTCACCCAGTGAAAGATATGGTTGCAACGTGACCGAATTAAGTACACAGCGTCGATAGGCTAAGCGGTAGAGCATGTGCCTATAAGAAGCTAGTGCACTGGTTCGAATCCAATTCGCTGCATACACATTTTCCACATTTATTTCTTTCTAATTGCTGTTCTTTTATGTATTATAAATGTTAAAAACAGTGTTATAAATTTAAGATTTCAAAATTTTTGATGCTGTAGACGAGAGGGTTCATTAGCTAAGAGCTTAAGCAGAAAACCTCTGATATTTAGGAAAGTGAGCAGAGCTTGCACTTTACTAAGGATAGCATCAAAAATATTTGACTTGTGTGTTGTGCTATCCTTGGTATACGATGTCGTGCTTACTAATGCCTTCATTTTATGCTAACTCTAACGCAAAAATCAATGCACAATCATGTATTAGTTTATTTGGCGTGATTTTCTATAAGCCCCACTGCCAATCAATTCAGCAACTAATAAACGAAATTGCCTTATGCAGATTTTGAAAATAGGACTAATAAAATGGTTTTACCTATTGAAAAAGTATAATTCTGAAACAACTTTGAAACGAAGATATTGTATGCCGGAAGCAAAACACTTAGGCTTTTTCTAGTACTGATATTGCTGGTACTACAATACATATTACGTAAAAGAATTACCGTGGGTTGTTGATAGTACTCTTTTCGCGATGCAACGCTTCATGCGCAAAAACATAAGCTAGTACCGTTATATGAGACAAAAAAGTAGTTCAGCTATGGTTCAAGAAATAGGAATCACTCGCAAGACCGGAGTAAAGCATCATCAAAGGTAGGGTTGCCGGTAAGCCGTTCAAGAAAAAGACCTTTCATTGAACTGATATAAGGAAAGAAGAAGCTCTGTATGTTTCAAGGTTTAGTCAGTTTGTTACCCCATATTTTTAGATGTCATATGTACTAACTTTATTCAATGGCCTCCGAGATCATTGGAAGCATTAATTAGACTCCTGTTGTCATTAGATATCAGATTTTGGGTATGGATTATCTTCCTTGGCTGACACTATTGTTGTACTGCAATATGTAGTCTGGCATGTCTGAAGTTCACGTTTTTGAATTGCCCGCAGAGGGTTATGGGATGGTTTCCTGAAGGTTGTTTACCAATGTACTTTGTGTGAAGATTCAGTCACAACTTTGTTTTAACAGTATGAGAAGAAGTTTATGTTGTTGGTGTTTCTGTTGGTTGCGGTATTTAAAGTTGCCATGTCAATTATATTTTATTTTTAGTTAAGATTCCGTAGAATCATTTCAAGCTGTAAATCTTATGTTTATAAGTGACTTCAATTGCCTCCACAGGTGAATGGTATAATGACCTGAAACATGGTAAAGGAATAGAAATGATGTTTGGCTATGTTTACGAAGGTGATTTTAAAGATGACAAGGTTTGTTTTGTTAGTTTTATGGAGCACTTCATTTTATTTTGGCCGGAGAATAGCGTGATTGTATACGGCATCCAAGTCGTTATTAGCTTCAAAATTAGCAACAAATGAAAAGATTGGTTATGAGCATGTAACTTCTTCATCAGTAAATACAACATCATCTGTGTTAATGCTATCTTCTAGTGTGGGATAACGTTTCTGAAGTTATTGCAGAGAACGAATGAACTCAAGAGACATACTATCGGAATGATTTCGCTAAGTGATCAGTTGGTCATTGTATGTACTGTACCAAATTAAGCAAAGGTATTGCAACTCCACAGCCAATCTTTATAAGACTTTTCACCCCTCCGCACTGTTTCTTAAGGTGTCAATCCTCACTTCGCGACAGATGTTTCCAATTTGTTTAATTAAACTCGATTTTCATTGAGTTGAAAGTTCCACACAATCCGGGTCGGTCTATGAGATTCAGGATCCCTGGTGCCAGTCACTGAAATATTTTTTTCTTAAAGATTTCTTTCTACGGGTATGCCTTGTATTGCAAAGGCTAAAACATCATAGTTCATATACTTTCATTGTTCTTCAACTTAAACACCCAAAACTTTCCTGGACTTTAATTGCAAATTTCTGTTCGGAAGGAAGTGTTAATGACATGTTTTTTGGCATTGACTTTGAAGGAAGTGCTTATTTTGGTCGTAGTGTTTCTTTTAAATTTGTGTGTAAGTCAACAATAAGTTGGTGATAGTTACTCTCTTTATCCGCTCTTGGATGCGATCTAGGATTCAGGGTGGAGGTTGTAAAATGTATACTCACGTGAATGTAGTCGATATGATTTTAGACACTTCGATAGGAGGCGATATGAGAAATCCTTGTTGAGGACCAATGCTTCTTCCCATGGATGTTCTGTGCCACCAGAATAGATAGCACGCTTTTTGTCCCCGCAGAAGCCCCCATCTTCAATCGCGTCTCACAAAGATCTTCATTTAAACCAACTTTTCAAGCCTAAGAAAGATTTTACAGCCCCAGATAGCAGTTCTTTTTCTCTTTTAATGTAGCTTCTCTGCATTGATATTGTTGATTTTGACGAGGCACTCGAACTGGCGTGGAGTCCATTTACGCTGTTTATTCATCATTCGCTTATTGTTCCAAGCGTAGTTTGCTGTACCCAATGTCAATGCGCGATTGAAGGACTGCCTTTCCGCACCATGAAATGTTAATGATGAGCTTCATTAAATTTAATTCATTTTCTTTCATCGTCGCTGTACGCATATCTCAGTCTTAAGACTTGCCTTTCAATACCGTAACTAAGTTACTGAGCTTGGTGCTTGTAGATCAAAGTATTTTTACGCAAAGTACTTAAATCATAAACCTTAACGAGGGGAAATCCCACATAGTCGATGATGACGTTTAATGGATTTTCACGGTCATTTGCTTTAGTTTTTCTTAGGGATCTTATGGTCATGGGTTATAGTAAAATTGTGTTACTGAGTTGGGGTGGATAAAAGTTATTATTGAGAGGTACAGTGCACACCAAAGATACCAAAAAAGGGTGGGAAATGTTTAAGCAGGGAGACAAACTGAGGGAATAGAGATTAAAATGGTTTGAGCATGCCCACCACCTCAAGACACAAGACGTCGTGTGAAAAGTGATGACAGAGAAAATCAACGAAAGGATGAAAATGAAGATACCCAAGCTTGTATGTAGATTGTTAAAAAAGCCATGAAGATTATCAGGATGATGAAGGAAAAATACTGAAGAGATGCTCAAAAGAAGACCGCAGATATAAGCAACTGACCCTGCACACAGCAGGACCAACCGTCGTAAAAGAAACCAAGAAACTCGCAGAGAAAATTTGTATATGTATTTTAATTATTTTTTCCATTATTTGTTCTATTTTTGTAATTGAAGATAAAAAATGTTTTTTGAATTCCTGCATGTTTATTTTTTCATGGTTGGATCTAAAAGTAAGAAGCCACTTTCTTCTTTCTCTTCTTGGCTTTTCCGGGTCGCTATTTTTATTGAGTCACTGCCTCGTTGATCTAATTTGGGCGTTTTCCACAGCTATCTGCTTCTCCACTAAATTCTTTACGCAATCTCTCCATCTGATTTTAACTCTTCCTCTTGGTTGTTTTTCAGCAATATTCATCTCCATTATTCTTTTGCCAACATGGTGTTCTTCAATTCTTTAAGAGGTGTCCATACCACCTTAAGTAAGAAGGCACTTACTTCAATTTTGCATTTTCTTAAAGCACATGTTTTGACTTTTAATTGAAGAATTGTGAATAATAAATGTACCTTCTGTGACTTACAGAAACAAATTTTATTGGTACACTATTTTACCTATTGGGCGGATAACGTTGGGCTAATATTTTAACTGGAAATCCCAAAAATTTTACAAAAAAAATAAGCTGGCAATTTTTTTACAACGCATTAATATGATTATTCTTCACGTTTCATATTACTATATAAATATTTGATTCCTTTGCAAACACGGATGTGGCTTGTTGATCTAAGCTTAAATGAACCTTAAATCATAGGTTTCAGATGATATCGGAAAACATTGGGATTCCTTTATGTAACCACAGGCTGTTAAAGTATCAGTGTGTGCTACTTCTTCATGACCTGGATTTTACATTTAGATATTTCCTAGGGTTTTTATGAAGTTATCTTTGTCTGAGGTGGGTCACTAATTGACATCAGATTCGTATAACATCCATTAATCAACCAATGAAGATAAGCAGGATATTTTTATTTCGGACAGTCAGTAGCCAGTGCTTTTTAAGCAACCATTTTGGTTTTGATCGCTACGAAAGACATTGGTTCTAGTGTTGATGGTTTGCCCCAAACTTCCGCTTTTCATGCCTCTTTAGAATACTTACTAGCACTGACTTTAACCCCCCCCCCCTTATATATCGGTCATGTGGGCCAAATCGAATGGTAAACGGAAAGGTTTTCCTACTAGACTCGCCCTAATGGCTGCGTTGGGTTTTGGATCTGACCTCACGCAAATGATACCTAATAAATATAACTTTTTGCTGGCTTTGTTGAAAGAAACGAATAGCACTATGAGCCAGAGGTGTAAGCTGTAGAACCCAGGTAGCCAATGAATGTGGTTCGATATTGTTACTTTATTTTTTCGTGTTGTTATTTTACTGTAAAATACAGGGTAATTTTTTAGACATCTCTACAGCATTGTACGATATTTCATGTTGTATACATGGTTGTAAGGAGAGCCTTAGCTTAGTGGTTGGCCCAGTTGCACTGCGAACAAAAGTTTTTGGGTTTGATTTCTCGACTGTGGAAAGGTTTGGTGTTTTACAAAAAGCCATTTCTCTGAAAGGCCATCTGGGCATAAAAATATTGTTTCTCCTGGAAAGTCGCATAGAAAGGCAGCGTCTGAGCTCAGAAATTGGAGAAAAGGACATTACAGCGAAAAATATATAGTTCTTTGTTGCAATATGGAATGACTAAATATTTTGTTTGCCTTTTTATTTTGCAACAGAGAAACGGGCAAGGTTCACAAAGCTCTCCAGATTCGTCAATTTATGAGGGATCCTGGCGAAAAGGACAAAAACATGGCAAAGGAGTGAAAAGGCTACCAAACGGAATGAGGCAAAATCAGGTAAATATTTCTAATTTTGGGTAATACGAGTGGTTGGGAAAGCTGTGACTATTCCACGACAAAGAGAAATTACTAATTTGTTTGAAAGGTTTTCGCTGCCTCTTAACGCCACATGTGCGCAGTTCGTTTTTCTGTATTCCCACTTTTAACACAAGTATGTGAGATGAGTGAAAGTCACTCCAATAAACAGCATGTTGAATAGCATATAGTGTAAGAATAAGAACTATTGGTATTTCATTTCTTCATTTATTTAACATAGAACTTAGTTAATTTTGCGACATTATCTAGTTTATAGTTAAAAATCAAATGGATCTATTAAAATATTGTTATCAAACATTCTACAATACTACGTTTTTGTTCATTTATCTTTTTTATGGTTAAGAACTATACAAAGCATAAAACTACTAAGTGTATGGAGCCGTGAACGAAAGACGGAAAAAAGTACTTAAGCGAAGAGATGAGAGTTGATCTTTAGACATAAGAACATTCCTGTCATATGACAGAGAAAAGTACTCGTGAGCGAATGGTTTTAACTATCTATTTGTCCGAGGAAAAAATACATTGACAGAAATATTTATTACAACGAGGACCACCAGCTGCTTGCGAGGATAAAGATTTTGTAAGAAACTAGTCACGCATTATACAACAAATGATCTGCTACCATCGCGAAAACAGATTAAAAACTTTCCATGATCAAGAGCATCAAGATGAGATAATGGAACATCTGTTAAGATGTGACAACATTAATCCTTTTAAGAACGGATAATAGATTTATAAAGGTAGGAAATAGTCTCAAGTGTAAGATACCTTTTAGCACGATTTTGAAAACATTACTTTTTATAGAAGACTCACCAATAGATTGAATGTAAGAACCCAAGGAACATTCTTTAGAAAATAATAAAACAAATGCCCTTAATGATCAATATTCGTCAAGAGGAGAACCAGTCTCCTTCAGTAGGAAGCGGAAATAAAGATTCCGCTTCCTACTGAACGATATTATTTGCGTTATTTGCCGCATTGACAGAAACCAGCTTCATTCCTTCCCATTATCTGGCAGCATGATAGTCAGACACCAGATCTTCTGGAAATGTGCCTTGCTCCTGCGTAGTTGCCATGTGGCCAATGTCAGCGTACAAGGTAGTGTCATTAGCATAGAAAGAAGAGAATCTGACCAAGAATATAACCTTGAGGAGTGCCATTCTTAATGAAATACACATCATGTAATTTGTTATCTTATGATTAGAGATAAAGGACTGAAATGATACCAAAGACCCTTTCACCAATACCATAATCAGGGAGCTTATAAAGAAACCATTTTGGTTCCACAAATGTCGTGGATATATTGCGAGCTTTAGCCCGCCCTTCGCAAGACTTAAACATAAACCTATAGATGATACGCTCCGTGTCAAAAGATCACCAGTGGTGCGATATCCTCTAAGTCCTGACTGAGCATTATTTAAAAGGCCTGGTCTTTGAAAGAAAAAAGACTACTAATCACAGAATGAGATGTATCACCTCGATTCTTGAAGACAGGGACAACATCGAAGACTTCCCAGTAAGGTGGAATACAAGACTCCAATAAGCAGAGGTTGAAAATTTTGGAAAGCAAGGATGATAGCTCAGAAGCAAACTCTTTCAACACAACGAGTAAACACAAAAGATGTTACCGAAATGAAGACGTATAACGGAAGACCATAGTAGTCAACGGTTATGGTGGGGCTGGAATCGCATCTAGACTACCGACTTTAGATGGATCAAACTCAGAAATAATACTTGATACCAGCCATTTGATGACAGATTTCCAAACCTGATCTGTTTCCAAAGGAAACTCCGACAAAGAAACACGTGTCGTTTAGAAAAGAATTAGCAGAAATCAATCTGGCAAAAAGGTTAGCCCGTTTCCTAAAGGTCAAAAAAAATTGACAACGGAAAAGTGGAGGAACCACCGACTTGCCAGAATTCAAGACACTGTTGAAAATCTTGCAGAAAACTCGACTCCCAAGTCCTTTGGGAAAAAGCAATTCACGAACGCCCTTAATCTAACGAGATTTAGCCCCGGATTCAGCCCTTTTAAAAAAACCTATTGGATTCTGATTTAATAAAATGATACACCAGTCATCAGGGTATTCGCACAGCCTAAACATCCCAAAGGTTCACTGTACTGTTAAGCCTGATGTACTTACTGCATGACTCTTTCTTTATTAGATTGATTGTTTTAAAAATGCTAATATGTTGACAATAGGCAAAACATTTTAATGTTTAATGTAGAAGTTTTTACATTACTTATTTCCAAGGTCATTTTATGTATACTCCACTTTGATAAAAGTTCGCGCTCTCTCCCTCTCTCCCTCCCCTCTCTTTCCTTCCCTCTCTTTCCTTCCCTCTCTTTCCTTCCCTCTCTTTCTCTAGTGCTCCCTTCCGTTCACTCTTTTTTTCTCTCTTGTTTCTGGGGGTTTTTTTAATTGGTCTCAATCTCACTCAATCTGAAAACGGTCTTTCTGTTGGAAGAATTCATCCAATACAAGAGAAAACAGGAGGTGGGAGGGGTAGTCAAGTAAAAGAATAAGTTGCAAAAGTAATATTTAAGGCTGGTATCCTAGTTGGTATAATTATGAAAGCGATGGACTCCATTCTTTATCAATTTGACATAGCATATTTTCTGTCTGTTATCCTTTAAAGATAAAGATTTTTCACTTATCAGCTTTGAAGTAGCTGTGTCTTTTCACAGTACCTATAACTGTTGCACACATATTTGTGTGGAATGGTTGGTATTATCCATGTAGCTACTGGATAACGATAATTTGCCATACCCTATCCAGTAAAATGGCTGCTAATTTTGTTATATAACTCGATCTTTTCCATACTTCAATCGACAGATTTGGCAGATGGGATGCCTAATGGAAACGCCAGCAATGGTATCACGGGGCCTGCCGCAGCTGGAAAGATTTTGAGAAAATGCTGTTGTTTATGCACTAATAAATCGATAAATGCATTATTCAAGCTTGACCTTCTACATATATTAGCTGCCATAAATAAATGAAGATATCAAGCAGAAATTATTCACTTATTCAATATGTTGTTTGTTTTACTTGATGGTAATTTTATTAAATTTTTTTATCACAATAGATCATGGGAATAGAGAAAAATGAATATATTTCAATTATATGACATGTATTTGATGTCAAAAGTGTTATTACTATTAGCTTATTAATTTCCTTTGGAAAAAAAATGGGTTTCTTAATATTCATTTCTGTAGTTTGCAACCCACTGGCCACCCTAGACAAAAAAAGCGTTTTGTAATTGCCTGTATACGGGACC
Source organism: Morbakka virulenta (assembly GCA_003991215.1). Classification (NCBI taxonomy): domain Eukaryota; kingdom Metazoa; phylum Cnidaria; class Cubozoa; order Carybdeida; family Carukiidae; genus Morbakka; species Morbakka virulenta. The sequence goes on along the minus strand of RDPX01000063.1, from coordinate 281,970 downwards.
GTACATACAATCTTTCGTTTATAATTATGTGCCTTCGTTTATAATTATGTATATCCGTTTATAATTATGTATATTCGTTTATAATTATGTATAGCCGTTTATAATTAGGTATATTCGTTTATAATTATGTCCCTTCGTTTGTAATTATGTCTTTATTTCGATGCTTGTTTGCCAAATTGGTTGCCCCTTGCTATGATGATTGATACAGCTTTTTAACATGGCGTTATTCTTGTTGTTGTTCTTGTTGCCGTTAAATAGACTGCTGAAAAAGCCTTGTTTTTGGCGCGGTTTTAATTGAGACGACTGAAATTGCTATCCATGTACTGTCATGTTTAATTTTCAGTTCTATTAAGCAGGTACTAGATTTATGCTAAGCGAAGTATACAGTGCCTTTTTCTTTTTTATTAGAACATGAAAAATCGCTTGAAGTCGTTTTTAGTTACCAAAGGTCAAATTTTTTATATTGGCTTGAGGATACTTTGTAGTTTAACTAAAAAGACCAGAAATGCGGTATTTCTTCACTGGGTGTTTGTCCAGACTTTCACAGTTGGTTATCTATTTAGTTTATCCTTAGCAGGATGAATATTTTGTAGTTTTATTTATTTTAATCTGTGACTAAAAGTGTTTGGCTTGAACAGCTGATATCATAAGTACTTTTTACCATAATTGCTGCGTAAAAAGGTGGATGTTACTAAGTAGTTCACTTTTTTCGGTTATGAAGATGGCTACGTTATTTGCCAGTGCTTTGGTTTTTTAAGTGTTGGTTGTAAAGTACTTGATGCTATCATTTGTTTATTCACTTACTTTTGTAATTCATGCCACCACTATCACTGGTGACATGGAAGGAGTGACGTATGACACCAATACATGTAACACTATTTAAGAAAACGTAGGTAAACCAGAGTTGAGATTTTTTTTTATACTTTTATACTAAAATTCAAGGGAGTTAAATTTGTAAAGCACATCATATCAGAGTGGGAGAAGCTAACTTAATTTTTTAGTTATCAGAGTATATTGTTAAGGTGATTGGGTTTATTAGTGTCTAATGAAAATAGATTTCCATGAATTTGTTAGCTTCGAAGTGTTCGGGCAGCAGCAATTGGAAGCAAACAACGTTTTTTATCAATCTACGTCTACCAAATTTAAAGATTTTTCCAAGATCAGAACACATGTCAATGTAACGTAAGGAAGCATAACTTTCTTACTCGTTATGGTGTAGCGATGACGATTTTAGCGCACCACGCGCCAGAACAAGACGTCACTTCCAATTTTTGTAGCTATTTCCAAAATGAGTTGGAGTTGAATAACTTAAATTGTTAGTTGTGAGGTGTTTGACGTTAATATAGTCATAGGGAGCCCGTACGTGTTTTTATTTAGTATTTCCATTCTCTTGAAAATGTTCGTATATTATGAGACTGGTGATATTATGTACTTCTTGACATTGCTAGGAAAGCCAACAAAACCATCAGTGCCCCGCAGGGTTTGTAAAATTGCCAAAATGTAGGGAAATCATCTGAGATTTATACTGTCAGTGCGTTAGACATAAAACCCTGCTGTTCATACCTTGCCTTGATTCTTAGAATTATCCTTGTGTACAAAGTTTCTGTAAAATGAAATTTCTAGCACTCCTACTTGTCGTTGGGACTAAGCAATCCTGTCTTTGTTTTTAATAACTTTTAAAGGTTAGGAACATCGAACCATTTCCTTTTGATTCCTAACTGGAAAATCCAAATTTACGCCGTAAAGATTTAGAGAAAGCACTTAAAGGCGTCTCGAAATAGAGGCAAAAGCTTAGGGAAGTAGAGTCCGCAGATAAGGACAAATAGTTTTCCTCCCGGAATCAGATCACATAAAAAAGTTGAATTTTGGAATAAAGACCAAAAACCCCCAGATAGTAGTGTGGACAAAACTTATCACCGTAAGAATAAGTGTGGAAAAAATTCAGATACCTGAACTACAGTAAAATATCCCACAATCCAAATAAGGGTAAAACATTGAACTTTGAAATTTCGACAAGGGCGAAGATTTTGCCTTGAAATGAAATGAAACTAAAAGTTTAAACCTGNTGCCAAAATGTAGGGAAATCATCTGAGATTTATACTGTCAGTGCGTTAGACATAAAACCCTGCTGTTCATACCTTGCCTTGATTCTTAGAATTATCCTTGTGTACAAAGTTTCTGTAAAATGAAATTTCTAGCACTCCCACTTGTCGTTGGGACTAAGCAATCCTGTCTTTGTTTTTAATAACTTTTAAAGGTTAGGAACATCGAACCATTTCCTTTTGATTCCTAACTGGAAAATCCAAATTTACGCCGTAAAGATTTAGAGAAAGCACTTAAAGGCGTCTCGAAATAGAGGCAAAAGCTTGGGGAAGTAGAGTCCGCAGATAAGGACAAATAGTTTTCCTCCCGGAATCAGATCACATAAAAAAGTTGAATTTTGGAATAAAGACCAAAAACCCCCAGATAGTAGTGTGGACAAAACTTATCACCGTAAGAATAAGTGTGGAAAAAATTCAGATACCTGAACTACAGTAAAATATCCCACAATCCAAATAAGGGTAAAACATTGAACTTTGAAATTTCGACAAGGGCGAAAATTTTGCCTTGAAATGAAATGAAAATAAAAGTTTAAACCTGCAAATAAAGACCGTAAAATTTAGGGAGAGATTCGATAAGCCCAAAGTCAATGAAATTCAAAATAAAGGCAAAAATTTGAGTTTGACAAAAGTAGAAAGATAAATGCTGAGAAAACGAAAATTAATTAATGCTGACTGAGAAAATATTGGACATTTTCACATACTCCTAGCCATATAATTAGTAATTGCCAGAACTAGAACTTTTCCGTCGTACAGAACTTAACAGGTATTGTTCTTATTGCGATTCTGAAATGTTTCTTCTCATTTCTTCTTACTTTTTTTTTGAACATGTTTACGTTTATTCCAATTCTGTGGTTTTTTTACCCACGTTAAGAAATTAACATTTTAACCCGTGAGCAGAAACCCGTATTTTGTCTTTATTCCTAACCTTAATTTTTCCCGTAGTCTGACGCGGAAATTTTGTTTTTCTTTATTCAGCATTTTTCACGTAACGTTTTTGTTCTCCATGGATCATACTATGGCAGATGTTTGTACAAGCAACCTATTAAAATATAACAATGAGTTAGGATTTGTTTTCTTCACTAGTTTACCTAACCACCAGTCAATTTTACTTATTTAGATACGATATTATATTCGTATTTCATGAATTTGTATTATTTCTTAACATTCGCATGGGTTTATTTAAATTATTCTTAAGACAAATATTTTATATCTAGTATTACAGTCATTTTTTTTTGTCTTGGGGTGTTGGGGTATTTTTTTTTAGCTGTTGAGAAATGGATAGTGTCACTGTTGTTTGAGACGAGTTTTGTGTATTTCACAGCAAGTTAGTATTGCGTTTGTCTTTTACCACGGTTAATTCAGTAGACAAGCTTTTTTGTTCAAGCAAAACAGTGAAGAGGGTCTAAAATATGGAATTTTATCTTTATAATTTAGCAACAAACTGCTCTGTAGAAGAACCAAGTTGAGATTTTTAATCATTAATGTATTGCCCGCACGGTAGTCATGAAGTATTTCTAAACTCGTTTCAGCGTGTTAAGTATACAACACTTAAATTTCAAAAGCACAGTCTCACTTAATACCTCCTTGCATTCAAATCTTGATAGTTTTCCCAGTTGTGATTTGTTACCAGTTATTAGTGGCCAGAGTCTAAACAGTTACGTCATTCCGCAGGCCCTCATTTGCTTTTTTAATGGTGGTGTCCTTAATCAAAGAAAATTACGCACGTTCTCTTTCTCTATATTTTATTGTAGGATTGTAGGGTAGGTTGGCTCTTGAAAATAATCATATATATTTTGAATTGCTTTTTTGGTAAGTATTAAAACCGCCGCCTTTGAATAACTGCCCTCCTTGCAAGTCATTTGAGAAAATGCGTTGTAATATTGGATGCTTGTTGTAGCTAAACGCTACTTACTCACCCTTGGCTCCACCAAAAACTGTATTTTTCTCTTTTCTTTATAAATAGACAGTGAAGGAGCCCGCGTTGGATTTATGTATTAGCAGTTCAGACTTAGCGAAAAATATTGGTGGGGTGACACTGTTTCAAAATACCTTTCCTTCTCTTATAAAGTTAAGTACCATGTCAACGAGGAGATTTTGAAGTCTCATGAGTATGGAAGGGCATGCTACGACAGATGCCCAGGTTTTTTCGACAATGTTTGAGGCATGAAAAATAGTTTTTATTCTGATACACGTATAGAACCTAAACTTAATGAATGCTCTCTGAAAACATTCTTGAATGGTTGATACATTGGGCCCAGTCATGATTCATGTCTCGTTCGACTGTAGATAGATGATAAGATAAAGTGCGACTAGAAAAGCCAGTGTGTCAGCTCGAAGTACGTTGGCAAGCTGCTTCGAATGCGTAAGCTGCTACCTTGGCCTTTAATCTATGCACGACTCGTAGATTGTTTTTTTTCCGAAAGTGTTTTATTAGTATGCATGTTTCCACATTCAAAAAATCAGTTATTATTGGATTTTGCGTTTGTATTAGTACGCGCATTTGAAATGTAATTGCTTGAAACAGTGGAAACGTGGTTAATGCCAGGATTTAAACCGTAATATAATACAGAAAGACCTGAAGAATGAACTGTACCTGCGCCTATTACGTAAGAGTCTAACATTATGTAATCAGTTACACGTTGACCACAGAAATCGGTGATGTCCTAAATAACAACAGTAGATGATGTCGTTCCTTATAAATCCCTTAAAGGGAAGATAGTTTTTGTTACTGTTTGGCAATTGTACCTGTAGTTTTGATGTTGGCTTTTGAAAGTGGTACTGTATAACATTAGACCATTATCTGTTAGATTTTGTATTTGTGTAGCATTTGCTTAAAACACGATTGACCTTCACCTTTGAAAAATTATTTTGAATTTCAGACTAACTTTATATAATATTTACAATATTTTCTATGTAGAATTTTGACATTTAGAAATTCTTTTATATCAGTAATTAAAAATTTCACTTCATAGATATTTCAGTTCACGGTTACATGTTTATGTAAAATCATTTTTTCACATTTAATAGATTGTGTATTTTATAAACTATTACTTGGGAAAACGTAATAAATACTTTTTTGTTGAAAAAATATTGGGAACGCTAAAGCTTTTGTAACTAATGTAACAACTGAACAGATACTGCCTTTATATTAGTGTTTTTTTTCATTAAGGCTTTCGTATATTTGGAAAATAAAAAAAATTGACTGTCTACCATATATTCGTTGTAAATGATGGTGCTTAAAACTGCGGACTAAGTTGCTGGTTTATATATCATTAACACCTTGTTTCTCTCCTCTGTGTGTGTGTGTGTAAGCTGCTGGAGGTAGATTTGAAGACCACCCCGGTGAGTTCGATCTGGCCTCATGAAACGGGAAACAAACCTCCCCTCGCCGCCAAAAGGCAGATCGGTTTGGAAAGAAACCAGAAACAAAAAACTTTCACTTACCACCAGAGGCGGCACAAGTTCAAATAAAATTCTCCAAATCGACGACGAACCAGATTCGAAATCACATGAACGACGAGATCGATTTCTTCCATGGTACTGGAAAAACAGCTTAAAATGAAGGCTATTCGTTACCAACCAGTCAGGATAACCTAGCTAATCAGTATCCAGGCGTCACCACGTGGAGGTTGCCTTCTTGGACGCCCTGTTTCTCTCCTATTACACCTAGGCTTGGGATTCTGTAGATCTTACGAACACTCCCATTATCCAAATAGACATCATAAACACCAACATACTGGTTTGAAAGGAAGATCCCAGGAAACTGCTACGTATGAGAGGAATCTTTATAAGGTTTTGAAACTGCAAGATCATTTTGAAAGTTTCCTGACCGCAAAGGGCTACGATATGCGAAATAGAAAATTTGAAATGTTTTTCGATGTGACGAGTTGTTATTGACTATTTTGAATATGTGACCTTTTGGAATAAACAGTGCCAACGAATAAATTTTTAAACCGGAACAAAAATACATTTCTTTTTGTCAATAGCAGAAAGCCCAGTTATTGAAGAAAAGAGGGTTTTTAGCTCTGTCCACAGATGCTTGATGCACTTGCTTTAGAATATTGACAAAGGGAGAAAATTGAAATCATTAAATGACTTAGAAAACAAAAATTGGCGAACTCCAGCCCAGAATGAAATGCATGCAATAAACATCGTGGCATAACATTTTATACTGTTTTTACACTGTTTAAATGTTCTTTTAGATATGATGATGAAAAAACCCGTCTCGAAATATATTATCAATGAAATGGTAAATGCGTTGTTGGTTTCAGAATAAAGTACTTCATGTGAAGGACAAATTTTTGTTGGTACGGACATCTTGAGATTTAAGTTTTGAGATTCGCAACCAAGATTATACTTTATAATGCATTTAGGAGATATGACAGCTTAAGCTATTTTCTTAAATGTTGGTACCACATGGTAAAGTGCTTTATTTTTAATGGAGTCTTTTGAGTTTTAAAGTTAGTCTTGTAATAGTAATAATATCTGCGTGTGTGTGTGTGTAAATGTATAGATTGGTTAATTATTAGATTTGAAGTGAAAAAGAGCACTTTTTAAGTATGTAAACACTGAATCTATTCCGCCCAACTTAGATTAACATTCTTGATCCCTGCTATTTTTTAGTTCAGAGCTTAAAAATCTCATACATTCTCCAATCATCGAAGACCTGTGAAGCCTTGATCGTGGAAATGACTCCGGCCTTAACAATACCCCTCGGTTCTATCGGAGCGAGTGACTATTGAAATATATTTAACAGTTTTCCATCAGTAGGTGTAAATGGAAACAGTAATGGTAATAAGCCAGTCTTAGATCCCCTTGACTATGTTAAAAGTGCTTTTGAAAGTGAGGGGAACGTGGTTACCTGTTTTATATCCTTCGTAGTAAAACATTTTGGATCTGATCAGATTTTTTCATGCTGTTTGCCATTTTCAGCCTCTTAATTGCTGCGAGTACTCCTTTTATTGTGATTTCGTCTTCACATGAAAAATCCTATGAATCGTCATTACTTTCTTCGTCAATTAATTTGAGCTCACGGCTTGTATCAAACATTTGTTGGGTAACCAAAATGCTCCATTTTCGTTGGCTAATAAAGATTTCGGTGAAAAAATTCACTTACTCGCTATCTTTTATGTTGTAATCCAGTTCTCGGTTTCTTTTAGACCTTAGAGAGCACATTTTTGTTTAGAAAGCTTAACAAACCCCAGAATCGTCGACAACACTTATTTGGCCTTTCGTCCTTTGCCTTGGAGATCAGCTGTCGTAGCGATGTGTTCATTACAGTCCCCTTGACATCTCGATACAAATCGCCTTTTCTCCCTCTTCCTCTTTATCATCATCCTGACATAATAGTTCTACAATCAGGGTACCTTTTTGTTGAAATTGCTGACGGTTAGCGAACCACGCCATTCTTCAGCTGTCACAATAAACACGTTATATTCAATCTATTTCTGTTCCAGTGGCCCGTTTCAAACTAACTTACTGCCACACACCCATATTGTTTTCATAAACTTTTTCAGTACCGTCAGATTTCTCAGGCTGATTGTTTTCTGTTATATTGTCGACATAAATACTACGGCGGCATAATCCCCAGAGTGCACAAAGTGCCCGTTAATCTGATACCAGTTCTCCGCCATGCTCCTCATGGGAGACAGTAAAGCTTGTTCATACGCTACGTGGTACTAAAATATTATGTACAACCGATCCCTCATCTCTATATAAATCGTCTCGCGTCCATTATTACCACCATTCTTTGCGAAAATACCGTTCCCCCCCCCCCCCCCC
>RDPX01000063.1:247584-267697 GCA_003991215.1 Morbakka virulenta | reverse complement strand
GCGATTAGTTCAGAGGTCTGACTAACTGATGAGAGGGTGCGTACATTGAATGTGGAGAGTTTGATTGATTGTTTGCATCTCAGGAATTTCGTTTTTGTTTTTGGACCCGTAGCATATTTTTCGACTGGAGCCAGGACCGGTACTCCAGGTCGCGGTCCTTGGTGACCCGCGCGACGACCGATGCGGTATGGGATATTGGATTGGTTTAGAATCATGATAAGTCTTTCGATAGCCCGGGAATTAATTGTTTGTGGGGGCTAGGTCTACATACAATCGCAGTAGTTTAATTTTAAACTGAGTCACCTCAACCATTGGCAGTTTCATTAGCTCATCTGCTTGACGTGGGATGTTGATACCAGAAGAAAGGTATGTTGTCCAGCTGCTATCAACACTATCCGACAACCTGCTTCCATTGTCTTCACCTTTATCCCTGGTGGGGCAGCTGCCGGGTGCTATGCCTTGCTGAAGGGCAACCCGTGATTTTGTCCGGGACTGCTTATTCAATATATTCGCAGCTAACCTCCATATCTGAAGGTCGTTCCACTATCCGCAACCTGTGGACCCGGTGGATGGGAGTTATCATCTCCACACCTGATGAAGGACCAGGAGCTTGCTATACTTACCTGAAACCTAGAAGTTTTCCCTATCTTCTTTGTTAATACGTATTGAAACTTATATATTTGGTACTTAAATGCAACACTATGACTTTTGCTAAGCAGTTTTTTAATCAAATAAAAGGTAATGCTTTAGGCTGTCAATATTGCGAACTTATTTAAGGCCAATTTTGGCCAATCCCTTTTCAATCATTTTGTGTCCTCTTATGCAGAACGTCATTTAGTTTGATATAGGTTCATTGACGATGTCTTTTTCACATAGCAGTAAAATCAAGTTTCACTGGAACACTTGATCAACTTCTGCAATTCTTTGAGCAATAAGAAAAAAATGAAATTTAATATCCGTTTTACTTCCCAGCTTATCCGTATTTGACGTATATGTGCTCATATTTCACAATTCCATTTTCACGCTAGAAGATTTATATCCTTTTTTTGTGGCCAGAGGTTACAGTTTACCCAGCCTTACAAAAACTGCCCAAACAGTGGATAACATAGATAATACCTTTTTCTAGGATAGAAAAAATTGACCCAGAAAGTTGTCACGTTTTTCTTTGGGTTTTTTTTGGCGCCATAAGTTCAGGGAAATAAGCAAGATCTTGAAAACAAATTATGACATTATGATTAGTGATCATCCCGATTGGAAATTATAAAATTTTCTGAGAGGTATGTGCATGTGTGGGTGATCCTAAAGGCAGCAAACACAAGACAACATTATTCAACTTTGGGGGTCAGGACCCTTTGCAGCCCCAAAGGCTATGTTCTTCTATGTGGCTATTGGGTGGACACTACGCCCAAAAGGGGGTCAATATGGCCTGTTGTTAGGAGAGAGATCTCGAAAAAATATTAAAAAACAGGTAACATAAAATTGTCAGCTTGGGTGAAAAGATGATTTGCAACTCTACACATAAGCCATGTTATCTTTCAATAAAAAAATTGGAAAGGCCCCCTGTTTTAAAAAGGAGACGTGTTACTTTGAAACCTTGCATTTAACAAAGGCGGGTTGTGTTTATCCCTTTTTTTTTGAAAATGGGGATATAAAATTCATAAATTCAAATGAACAAAAGTTACATAACGATCTCAAAATTATGGTAGGTTGGTGGAGGGGAGGAATAGTCAGATTTCAGTTTAGTTATGTATCGTGAGCGCAATTATTCAATGTTACTTTGACCACTCTATCAGTTTCTCCGAGCAGCGTTGTGTACTTCTGATAGAACATATATATATTACTCAAAATATATAGAATATATACTACAAAGGTTGAGATTTTGTCATGTATCTTTTGACTGAAATTTGATTTGACAAAAGAAATGATCTCGAGTTTGCTGATATTGAATGCATTTGAACAGAAGAAATTTGCAAATGTCCCTAAAATTTTCTTGTGTGCTGCATATACCGACCCTTGTTAAACTCTCAGTATTTCCAAACAATTTTAATATAGAGCTGAGAAAGATCGTGTCCATAGAAAAAGTAGAAAATAAGGAGATAGTTATTTCAGCTGTTGTAAAACTACCTTTTAAAAGAAGTTAACAAAGTCTTATAAAACGTCTCGTGCACCTGGGACTGAAACAGTTAGTAAACGGCGCTACAATAATATGTGACTTATTAAAAACTTTAAATGTAGGTCCTTTATCATGTCATTGGTTGTAGGCTTTTTCTGGAATACTTTGCTAGGCACTTCTTCTATCGTCGGGCTACTGAAAATGAGTTGCTACAGCTGTTTTGTATTTCCACATTGGAGACCTCTTTGGTGACAAGGATCAAGTTGGGGATGTAAGAGCTTGACATGGTAAAGCTCTTACATCTATGGCTTCCTCTGATTCCATAAAATTCAGACTTTTCAAGGATCAAGTTGTTTTGAGGAGTGGGGATGTACTTTTCTTGTGTTTTTGTGCTGTTTTTGCTGTTTTCCCTTGTGCTGAAAGTCTTACTTCTGGAAGAGTGTAAGCTATACCTTTGATGTTATTGCTGTAAGCTAATGAAAAGATTGTTTCTATTTTCTCATTGCTGTTGTGTTGGTTTCCTTGTCCATTGGCTCTCTGTTTTTCCAGTGTACTAAAAAGTGTTTTTCCAGTCAAAGGTCTAATCTCGTCTCCAGCAGTGTTCGGTTATTTTATGACCCTTGGTGTCATCTTTCAAGGTTAACTTGAATTCAACAACCTATCGCTTGACGTTAAATCAGAACTAAGGCATGATGTTTAAGAAAAAACCAACAAATAATTTAAGGCAAGTAAAACTTTGAAAATTGCTTTACCTTTTTTGTTGATGCGTGGGATGAAATGGAAAGTTTTAAACTTATATCTCTAGCCATGACGAGGGATAGAAACGAGAAAAACACAGTTTTATTCAGAAACTAACTTTCTTCTTATTTATGTTCTAAAATGCAATTAAGTCTGTCCTCTTGAATAACTGAAAAAGCAAGTGTGTTATCAAATGGGCACATGCATTTCGTAAGTGCCCAATTGGAAATACAGAATTCAAACGAGTTACATCTTAACACCCCACCTGACTGACAATGTATCCGAAAAAATGTAACTTTGAAAGTACTTTAACATTTCTTTCCGGGGTGGTTTTGTAAACACATCTGCATAGTTGTCATCTGAAGGTACACAATTCAACGATACATTGTTACGGTTAAGATATTCTCTGACGAAAAACATCTTTGACAAACTGCATAAGAAAAGTCATTTCCTGACATACAGCTGAGAGTGACATATACTCGACTTCACATGTTGAAAGTGCTACAGATGATTGCTTCTTCGATTTCCAGCTTATCACGGGACCGTCATCGGTAAAACCAACACAGTAACCGGTGATACTTCGGCGGTCCTCCATCTACGATGCCCAATCAGCATCAAAATAAGCAACTAACTTCAAATCGACTGGTTGCTTTCCGTATGTCAACTGGTAATCAAGTGTTCCTTTGATGTAACGAAAAACATGTTTCAACATAACTAGATCTCTTACTTCTGGTTTTGATAGATGTTGTGATAATTTGGTGATAACATAATTAAGGTCAGGACGAGTACACGTCATCGCATATACTAAACTCCCCACCATCTGGTGATACTTGGTAGGGTCAACGTCATCACTCGATGTAGCATAAGTTTTTTATTTACCTCACATGGTGTGGCTCTGGGCTTGCAATCTGCAAAACCATATTTCCGAATAAGATCCTCAAGATAGTGGAATTGCGACATCGATACAAAATTCTCACCTTTGGTGAACTTAATTCCATGGAATGTAGACAGTGTTCAAAGGTCCTTCATTTAAAACTTGTTACTGGGTTTTGTTTTAATCATATTTAACAAATGGCGGGAGCTGGCGGCTATGATAATGTCATCAACCCAAACTAAGAATACAGTAACATTATCATCGTGTCGGCAAATGACTACCCATGGGTCAACTGTAAATTGTACGAATGCTTTGTTCTTAAGAAAATCATAAACTGTGTTGTGCCAATTACCACTTTGTTTTAACCCATAAAGTGATTTATTCAGTTTCCAGACTAAGTTCGGTTGTTTGGTTTCCTCATAACCGGGTGGTTGATTAACGTAAGCGTCACACTCGATTGGCGCATGTAGATAAGCACCTTTTACATCCATTTGGTGCAAGCTCCAATCAAATTGAGCTGCTAGTTGCATAAGCATCTCCACTGATTCCATTTTTGCTGTCGGCGAAAAGGTTTCGTAGTAATCCATACCATACACTTGACTACATCCTTTTGCTACATACCGAACATATGCCATTTTCTTTGATGTTATAAACCCATTTTCCTCCGACTATTTTTTTATAAGAGGGAAGTTCTGTTAGTTCATTTGTCTCATTTTTAACTAATGACTCGTATTCTTCCACGTTAATTGCTTTCCTCCATTGACCTGCGTCTTCCCCATTTATTACCTCCTGGTAAGTCGTAGAGACATAACAAAAGTTAATAAAGTTAATGGTATTCTGCGGTTCATGTTTTGGACTCTCCGGTTGACGTTTTCTCAATATGTAGGGTTTTCGGTAGGCTCCTTCAGTGGATGGTTTGTCAACCTTCTCAGGTACTGAGGACTGTGCTGTCTCGTCTGGCTTTGTCGTCATCTCTTGTTTTACTTCCACTTCCTTGTCGAACTTCAGCATGCTGTTGTCTGGTCATCTGACTTCAAATGTGTCGGTGAACTTGACCAATCGGTGTTTTCAAACGGATTGTGATCCAGGGTAATACACGAGGTACCCTGGACTGTCCTTGTCGTATCCGAAAAAAAGTATCCCGTTCGGCTTCTTGGGTCAAGCTTCTTCGGATCATGGTTGTACGCATAACCAACTTGTCCAAATTGTACAACTGTAATTAATTCGGTTTGGTTCCGGTGATAACTCCATACGGTGTATTCTGGATGCATTTTACAAAAGAGCGGTTTTGGATGTGAGTTGCGGTCATGATGGCATACGTCCATAAATACTTCGGTAATCCGGACTCAATAACCATGTACCTAACCATCTCAAATAATTTCCTCCAATTTCTTTTAGCCGTGTTGTTCTGGTGGGGTAAATATGGTGCGCAGAATTTGTGTTTGATGCGGTACTTCAGAAGGAGATCATTGAATTGCTTCCCAATATATTCTTTTCCATAAGGTGAGATATCAACCAAAATTTTACGGTGGCTCTGGCTGCATCCGATTTTTCTGTAAGAAAATACATGAAAATGCATCCGGTATAATCATCTGTGAATATGATAGCATATCGAAATCCTTCTTTTGCAGTCGGATCAATTGGTCCAGCAAGATCGGTGTGGACCAGTTCGAACGGTTTTGTAGCTCTGATACCAGGTTCTCGTTTTCGAGTGTTTGGTAAGTACACGCTTCATAATCAAAGTGTGACTTATCACTGATTTTCATACCCTGCATGTTCTAGGTTAGCTACATCCTGTACATTACAGTGTCCTAGGATTTTATGCTATGTTTGTAGAGTTTTACTCCTTTTTTCGGTAACAGATTTTTTGTACAAATAGTATAATCGACCATGCTGCTTAACAGGGAATCTTGTTCCACCAGTGCTGATAAGCTCAGTAGGCTTATCTATGGAGATCTTAAGGTTGTTGAATTGATTTTAGAACTACAGGGTGGGTACACAAAGTATTCATGCTTTCTCTGTTGTGTGACTTTCGGTCTGATGACCAACATGATCTCAGACAAGAATGGTCGCCAAGACAAGGGTTAGAACCTGGTTTGCACAATGTTCAGTCTCACCCTCTTGTTGAACCAAACAAGATATTAATTCCACCCTTACATATCAAACTGGGACTTATAAAAAAACTTTATATAGGCAATAGAAGTTTCCTCGAATAAGCTTTGAAAAGCCCAAGTATGGCATTTTTCATGGGGCTCAGATACGGGAACTCATGAAATACTTACTGCTCGATGATGTACAAAGTGCCGCTGAGCTGTCTGCTTGCTTATCGCTTAGTTCAGTAAATACATCCTTTCTTGGAAACAACCGAAGTACAGAATACGAGAAGAAACTCGAGAAATTCCTGAAGAACTTTCAAAAGCTAGGAGATCATATGTCAGTCAAAAGGCATTTTCTACGGTCCCACTTAGACTATTTCCCTCAGAACTACGAAGACACTTAATCGAGGAACAGGGAGAGCGAGGGTTTCCATTACAACATGCGTGTCATGGAAGAAGGCTAACAAAGCCGGTGGGATGTAAACTTTCTTGCGGACTACTGTTGGCGAGACGTGACGGCTACTCAGCACAGGAGAAAATCACTAAAAAGGGCTTTTATCCATGATAAACTTTTGTGTGATGCATAATCTTTATTTTCTGAAGTTTGTTAAATGAAATGCATGCTTTTTGTGAAGCACTAAAACCAAAATTAAAGGTAATAAATAGCACTAAATGACATTAATAACAATTCTTTTACAACCTCGCATCTCAGAAACTTGACCTGATTGGACAAAATGAGTGTGATTTGTGGATAAGAATACCCTAGAATCAGCTATCACTTTCCTATTTTTTAGAGAGGCCTTCTATAATAGCCGTGAGAGTTTTGTTTATAGTAATATATGTAGTTTTATGTCTGAGGAATTATCCGGTATAAATATTTTATACTAATAATGAGAAAAAAAATTGTCCTGCTTGGGACCGAAGCGACGTAGCATGCCTATATTCTGCCAAAGTTTGGACATAGCTGACCCTTCCACACGTAAAAATCTATGTTCTATCCTATACCTCAGTCACAAGGGCGTAACGATTCATTCAGCAGTAAAATTGGTCGCGCGAAGATATTGTAATGACATTTTGTATACAGATAGGTATCGATAATGCACATAACAAAGTTATTATTTAAGTTCAAAGTTTGTGGGGATTAACTTTCAGGAGGGCTCGTAGTTTTCGATTCTGAATGATTTTGCCCTTCGGGCAAAGAAAATTTTTGACATGATTTCTTAGGATTTTTGCAAAAACGTCAAGTAATTTTCAATGTTTTCGCAACTGTTGCAGAAAGTTTTCGAAAAATTCAAACCTTTTTTGTAATTGTCGAAAATACTAGAGTATCGAATGGGAGTGGGGGAGGTCATGAGCAGTATTGCAATTCTAACAGAAGCTGTTATGATTAACTTACATAGAATAAGAGGTGTAATTGTGGGAGGAGGTGGGTTTGATACTGCCAGTAAATTGACAGTTTTAAGACGTCAGCTTCTAATTCAAAGATTTGTGTTGTAGAATTGGACATGAATTCAGCAAAGCAAGAACAGAGCCATTCAAAGGTAGTATCACATTTCTAAAACTTAGTTGCAGAAACATATTGTGCTGGAAATGTGGGAAGTGGGGGGCAGATAATACCAAAAGGAGTATTCCCCCGTTTTGGGGGAAAATACTATTTTTGGTATTATCTGGCCCACTACTTCAAGCTCAGGCTCACAATCTGAACCTGAGCTTGATGTAGACCTACGTGACGACGTCAACTTACCTGAAATGCCAGTAGAGTTTGATGTTGAACAGAATGCAGAGAAAACAGAGGAACAACGACAGATAATAAACCAAACATGCGCCATGATGAAGAAAACGGATAAACCCTGTTGCCCAGGATTGAAGAAAGCAGACAGAAAAAAGTTAGCAGACGTTACCAAAAGTGTTAATGAAGTGGTAGCCAATGTTAAGACAAACTTCATAGCTGAAAAGAATGACCTATTTATCCGATACCTTCACAAGGCTGCTGACTTCAAGTTGGGTGCAAGAAAAGAACTTTGGTCACTACATTACTCAAAGTGTTTGACACAAAAAAGTCTCTTTTCCTCTCCAGGGATTTGTCAAAGATAATATGACCCCTTTATGAAATGGCCGAACACTGCTGGACACAAAATCACATTTTTGACTGGAAAAATAAAGGGATTATAGACAAAGAAGTAAACACAACAACAAGAAAAATAAAAGAAAAAATCCATTCTCTTCGGCACAGCAAACACGTCAACAATATGTCTTACACCCTTCAAGAAATATGGCTTGTAGCACTAAAGAAAGAAAGACAACAAACACAACATGGGTATGGCGCTACTCCTCGCAACAACCTGACCCCTGTCTATACTTCGGCCCGCACTGCCAAGGTATAAAACAGTCGTACCTAGTCGAAACGTAGGTCAAAAAAGTTAACGAATGTGGCATGACAAAGCTCTTGCGTCTGAGGTTTCCTCTTTGTCCACAAAGTTGAATTTCAAGCAGTAATTTTAATTGTAGCAACTGAAGGATTGTATCCTGTTTGAATAATTTTAAATAAAGAAATAATAATTAAAAAAAAATAAAATAAAAAAAATTAATAAAAGATAAATAAACAAGTACAGAGATAGATAAATAAGTGTAAATATATCAATGAATGAATTGAGAAAACAAAAGGAATTTCGAGGATTGACAGCCTCGTTTGAAGGGAAATCCGCTTTCCAATTACGGAAAGACTGACGCGTCACATGAATCATGAACCACCCGCAGGAACATTTGGGTTGATCAGATATTTTTACGTTGGGGAGACAAAAGACATTGGAATTTTAAGAGCCTTTCTTGGATTTCAATCGGAAATCACTTGCTCTAAACCCAGTCAGTCACTAATTGTTATTCAATCATTTGACGAGGAAAGGTTGTATTGGACTTATCACAATAAGGTATGTAACAATTACATAGAATTTAGAAAAACTATATTGTTCCTTTCCAGATTTGACAAAGCATTAACGTTACAGTAGATGACCACTGATCTGTTACATAATCAACTTGACCCTTTAAAGTTTGCGTTTGGATTTGAGGCTGCAAGCATGTCATGAGCTCTCTCCCTCCCTTTTTATTAGGTAGTAGTCGAAGTTTGGTGTGGCTACTCTTCTATTCCTGACGATAAAAACCATTCACACAAAGGTTCACGCTCGCCGCGTGCTGTGAAATGAATTTCAAAGGGCGGTTTAATACTAGTTTAGTTCCTGTCAAGAGTTCGTTGCAAACTCCCTCAACACACCCACGAATTGCCCATCAACAAAATGTAAGATTGGGGCAAAAGAAGGATAAACCGACCGATGACAATTAACATTCGAGACCTCAGGGGGCAATTAACTGTCGAACACACCTTCCAAGAACAAAACCAACTGTGAGTTCATGTTTTTTTTACAGGAAATACCGATCTTTACACCTTTTTTTTTCAATCATGCGATACAGAGCTCACACTTGTGTGGCAAGTCTCTGCATGGTACACACCTGCATTTTAAGGAACATTTTGGGAAAAAAGTAAGATTGGAGCAATAGAACTGCAAGTAAGTCGTTTAACAAAGTACGATGGTCTACATTTCCCATGTGTTTTACGTAGAAAGGTAGTGATGAGAGCAGGCGGGAAATAACCCAGTGTCTAATGTTTATGGTATGTGAAAGACATGGCCATAGGTTATTGTTCAGATTAATATCAAGTGAATCCACGTGTTAACTGTATTGTTTAGAAGCTTCACTTTTACTACAGTTACAATTTGTGTTCGTTGTAGGTGCCGTGTACAGTAGCTTGTCACTTGAGAGAGGCTTCTTTTCCTATCTATCCCTCAATAACAAGAATTAGTAACGAAGCTTCTCTTGAACAAACGTCAAAACTTTCGTTTTTCAGTATCATGGACATTTGCCCCTTCCGCAATTTCCCTCCAGTCATTGCCTTTCCCAGCTTTTTACCACAAACAGTAATCGAAAGAGGATACATTAAATTGCAAATTAGTGGCATTTACAAAAGTAGTTTTCGTTTCCCCATGTTAATGGCATCGCCCATTGTTGTTTGTATGTTCTTCGCATCTCTGCTGATGACCACTGTCTTTTCTCCTTTCTACTGCTTACTTAATTCCTCACTCAACATGAGAATTTTTTATTTGTACATTGTTTTACCAAACCTAGTTTTTCTTCCTTCCTCCTTGACATAGATAACTCAAGCAAACTGCCTTTTATTTTCCCCCTTGTATTCTAATCACTATTTCCCCATTGCCCAAAATAGCATTTTTATTTCAGTACATATCAAGCCTCTTTGTTCCACGTTGTGCATTGAGATTAATTTGTAGGGTATATGGGAATACTTGTTAGATCAGGATTGACCCACTTGTGTGATTTTTGAAATTAAATCCAAGCCGTACAGTCACTGCATTTTGTTTATCAATCTTGTCAGTGCTTTTGACTTGTGTGTCAATCCTTGAGTGATTGTAATTAAATTTCTGTGAGCATACTGCCTTTCTTGTACCACAGATGGTATCCATCATGACTCCAGCCAAGAGTAGCAGACCTGATAAATAGCTAGCTGTGGGTTTTTCAGCATTCTGCATTCTTAATAACTTTTAGGTATCCAATTTTTCTGAAGTAGCCAACACAACTTGTCTTAAATTGACAAAAGCTTTGTTCTTTGTATCCTATTTTGTCTACATCAAATAATGTACCCACTGTGCATTTCCTTTGTGTGAAGCCTAACTCTTTGATTAAAGATAATCATATATGTAATCCAATGTCCAACACACATTTACAGGTTCCAGCTGTCTGGTGCACTTGTAATTACCATGTTTCTGATTTTAAACCAGTTTTGATAATATACCATTAACACCATTTAAACCAGTAATTATAACAATGACCAGCAGTATGATTTTTCTGAACACCCCAGATACATTACCTCAAATTACTAACAAATGCTCAGTGCCTACTCTATCTTTAATGTATTACTTATAGGTGCATCACAAAAGGATCTCTTTTAGGCATTTTTTGTCACAGTTAAGCACTAGTACCAATTCATAAATAATAAAAGAATAATAATGAATTAAGTATTTCATTTTTTAAGAATTAGTGAAAAAACAACTTGAGTCAGTGAAATTAAAGGTTTTGATATGTGGAGATATAAATTTTTTACATTGATGTAAAGATGAGTTTGAAAAAAGATATAAAATAATATTGCCATGAGCCCTTTATATATTATTGAGAATACAATGGTATTTTGTTGGGTGTGGTCTTTTTCAACTTTTTTTTTTAATTTAGTTTTTTATATGTATTTTTTGATTTTGTAAGGTACAGGAACCCTGAATAATTAGCCTGAATATGGAGTCATCAAAATTACTACTGCAGTGATATTTTGCCAATCAGTACAGCAGCAGATTATCTTATGTCAGAGTAACAGCTTCTATATCAATAAGAATGACTTAATTCATTAGTCTTGGTTTGTGATTTGTAAATGGTTAAAAGACTTGTACAGGCAAGACATACGTAGAACTGTTATTGTATGGCTTGTATTCCTGATAGATTAAATTGACCTTGAAAACATTTAGACCATTTTTTTGTTTATTGTGGAGAGTGTCACCATTTGCATTGTCAGTTATGAGTGGTAGGGTTAAAAGGTTGCTTGGAAACTCGTCACTTTAACACCGTTGAAAATTTTTCTTAGAATGTATGGAATATATTACATTTTTTTCTCAACATATTTCATAAATCTTATAATTAGGGTTTCATAACCTGCTTGCTGTGACTTCTTGCCAGTCTGTATTTTGGGATAGTCTTCTCCATTATTTTATCCTGGTGTTTAAGACTCTCCTCTTTTCCTCAATTTCTTTCAGACAACCTCATGCTGTTGCTTTTTTATTTTTTCCTGTTTCCCAATTAGTGTTGCATACTACTTTCAAATAGATCAGAAAATGCTCCCAAAGTAATCATACCTTCCTTAATGTTTAATCACTTGATGTCAGATGAGACCAATTTCTCACAGATATTGTGCCTGATCAGTAATGGTACTTCTCCGTTCTAAAGAATTTCCATTGTGAACTGCAGTTCTTCTCATTAGCTTTATTTCTGTGTATATATGTTGTAATACCCAGTTAGTGATCACAGCCAATAAAAGCATTGAAGAATGACTTTATATCACTACTTTCATGAGATATTGTCAAAATAGAGTTTATTTTTGATAAAATTCATTTATCCATTTATCCAGGGTATCACCCTTGGTTGCTTTATGTTAAGAGATATACTGACAATCCAGTTTTGTTCTGCAGGCAGGTCTAGTACACAATGGCCATTTTAGTTACATTTTATTCTGTGGTTACTGTTGACCAAGGTTCTTTGCCTTGGTGTTTTCTTACCAACTCCTCCATTGAAGTCCACACATTGCCTGAGATGTTATTGATGATGCCTAATATTTCCTCAAATCCATATCCACTTGGTATTTTTATGTTAGATACAGATATAGCTCTCATTGAGAATCAAACATGGCAGTGTGCATAGCATGTGTTAAGTGAAGTAAAAAGAATGGTTATTGGTATATATTTTTGAGACTTTTCATGAGGGCAGATCAAGTTAAATTGAATCCCCAAGTGTTAGATATTTAAGTAGAATGTTTTGAAGCATTAAAAGTGTGGGGAAAGGAAGTGGAATAATTATATGTTGTTATCAAATGTTGTTGGTAAGGGAAATGAATGCTTTGCTGATTTCATGAGACATTACAATTTTGTCAGCAATGGTATAATGGCCTGTTACAATACAGAGTTGTTACTGGCATTTAAAATGATCAAGTATGTGAGAGATTATTGCAGACAAATATTGTTAGACAAACCAATTGAAATATGCTGATCAAGTGAATGCACTTTACAGGGAATACAGATGTTAAAGTTATCAAGGACATCAACAAAAATTAGCTGTATTAATACCTGAATAGATCAGCGTGTAGCACTCAGTTCATAGAACTGTCCAGGGAGAGATTATATAAAGAAATTTAGATTTTGTCAGGAATTTTGCATAGCTTGGGGAGAGAAGTGCAAAATGGGTCAATTATATTATCATTTTGTAGGTAGGTCCATATGCAATGACAAAACTAATGCAAGAATGAATAAACATTTAAGAGATATGAGGAAAATTTCCAAATGGAACCATGTCTTATTTTTAAGCAGGACAAGGTTAAGGAGATCATTTCATCTAAATTATGTAGGCATTGGGTCAGTTCAACAAAAGGATTTTCTTCTTTTCATTGCAATGAATATTATGATCTAAAATTTGAAATGGTAGTCTGGAGAATGAGAATAAAGTTAAAATTTTGAATGAGGAAACTGAGGTCAAAAATTGCCATGGGGATGATGATATTAAGGCAGGTGACCCTGATGTAATAAGACATTATTAATTAAGCTGAAACAATGATGTTGTGTCTGACCAAGAACAGAAACAGATTATTGAATAACTGAAAGAGTGAATTGCAGCTGGAAGAACAACTGCAGGAAAAATGTTTTTAAAAGTTGACAAAAAGTCTTCAAGATGTAAAACTGAAAAAGTTGATGGAGTAATCAAGAGTTTATGAGCTTATTATAATTATAGGTCTGTGGGTTGCTAGGCTTGAAGAAAATAACATGTAGGAAGAAAGGTGAACCTAGATGGAAATGTAGAATTGAGGAGGATATTAGAAGATGCAAACAAGGGATAACTTGCTGTAAAGAAAAAAGAAAGGTGAATTTGGATCAAAGAAGAAAAGTAAACTGAAAAATCTGGAAACAAGAAAAAGATTTAAAAGGAAGCCACAGAGTATAAAATAAAGACATCCTTTACCTACTTTTTTCTTTCTTTAATTTGGTTCCAAAATAACTTTCTGGCAATTTCTTTGCTTTTTGCCACTTTTGATAAACCTGGTATTAACCTGTGTAGGTGAAGAAATTCTTTGAATTCTAGGTTTGTTGTTGTGTATCCAAATTGTTGTATGCTTGGACTGTCAGATATGATCCCATCTGGTGGCCAAAGTATTCTTCAACTTGATCTTGACACAATTTTTTTTATAACACATACCCTGTACTGCTTTGCAGAAGGAAACTAGCAATGTCAATCAAGGAGAAAGTGGATGTTTTTGCAGGTTATAAACATTTTTGTGCACATATTTTTATCAAATGATTCTTTGTTGCTGGCAAGATTTCTTTCTCAAAATCTTTCTTTAGTCAACTAAAATGTTATTGTTGGCTCCTTTGTTTTGTCAGGTGTGTGCAAGAGTCACTACAGTGACTGCAGTTTCTCTTCACAAAAGGATCAAGAAAAATATCAAGCTATATTAGGTCTCAAATTTAGTTGTAGCTTTTATTGTAATTCACAGGCATGATTTTCATAGCAGTCATGGCACCTGGAAATTTAATCTTGTAATCTTATAAGACAGATTGTTTTCTACTTGTGTACAAAAAGAAATGCACTGGGACTAAAGCATTATCCAGACCCATTACCACAGTGATGCTAGCACTAGGTGAATTAAATCACCACACACCATTTGTTGATATCTTCTGATACGATAAGTATTGAATCAAACTTCTACCTGTAACTGCTAGAGTCTTGAGTTATAGACAAGATCAGTTGTATCAGGGGCACTGCCCTACTGTTGAAAGATTGGTTAATTAGTTCTGGTAGAACTATTGCGACCTCATGAGAAATGATTCTTAACAAACACTAGTTTAACCGATTTTTAAGGTGATTTTTTGGGAAATAGAAAATATTCCTAGCCAAATTGTTTTATTTCAGAAATAGTTCTTTCAGTGCAAAACTAAACTAGATGGGTTTTTTTCGAATTTTTGTCTTTATAATTGATATTTCGTTACATATGAACAATAGTCACCAGGTATCAGATTATGGATTAACCTATTGTAGTATCTTTTGAACCTTGCCACAGCAGCTGACTGATTACGGTGTTTTGACCAACATGCTCTTTGTCAGGTGAACAGTGAAGTGATGGAAGACTATTTCAGTAGTATAAAGATGGGGTCTGGGCACCACAATATATAGCAAATATTAATAAATGAACGAGAAGAAATAAAATATAATAGTATAATTCAATAGAATAAAGTAAACCACTAAAACTGTATCTCTGTGTGTGTTTGTGTGTGTTTGTGTGTGTGTACTGACATCATCATATACCCATAAATGAAAGAATCTAGAGCTAAATGTCAGCACAGCTTATCATTATGACTTAACAAAAACCTCTCTTTATTTCATGTTTGCACTAAAATTTCCACCTTTCACCTTCTCCTATTTTTTATTTATCTGCTTTCTCCTTCCCCCCCCCCAAATAATCATTAACCCCCATCACAAAAAGATTCTTTAAGCTAACTTACATTTTGGTTTAAAGCTTTTTAGCTGGAACTTGACTGGGTCAATCAAATTATATTCAAGTCTAGTATGTTTTTATATAATATATTCAAGTCTAAAACTTTGTTTTCCACAAACAAACAGAAGATTAATTTTTCATTTTTTCCTAACCTTTCCTATTTTTTCGAATTTATGATGTTCAGCTTTTGTACCGCGAATCGTTTATTTGACTACGAGTGGTTTATGAAATTNTTCTCCTATTTTTTATTTATCTGCTTTCTCCTTCCCCCCCCCCAAATAATCATTAACCCCCATCACAAAAAGATTCTTTAAGCTAACCTACATTTTGGTTTAAAGCTTTTTAGCTGGAACTTGACTGGGTCAATCAAATTATATTCAAGTCTAGTATGTTTTTATATAATATATTCAAGTCTAAAACTTTGTTTTCCACAAACAAACAGAAGATTAATTTTTCATTTTTTCCTAACCTTTCCTATTTTTTCGAATTTATGATGTTCAGCTTTTGTACCGCGAATCGTTTATTTGACTACGAGTGGTTTATGAAATTGATAATTGAAATTGATCCTTTGGAGGGAGGATTTTGTTTGTTTTAACGTCATTTTTCCCCATCACTGGGGCTCAGACGGTGCCCTTCACAGGGACTTCGATTTGGCATTGAGGAGTTTCTTGGTCAAATGCCTTTCCTGATGCCAATGGCTTTTTCTTTTTGTGAAATTCCAAGATCGCCCGCTCAGAGAATCGAACCCAGAACCTCTTGGTTAATCCACGGCTCCTTATGATCCTTATAGTAATGTAGTTAGATAAAACATTTTTGACATGCTTTTTATAAGTGGTTTTAGATTAAGAAGGCAACTTCTTCAACTTCCTTTTTGTTGTTCTTCTTTTAGATTTAAAACACTCAAGAAAAATGAGCACACTAGGAGCAAGGGGAAAGGCAGTAGTAGAATCAATCAATTTTTTAGGGGACAACTTCGTTCGACAAAGGGAGAATCCCTATCACCCTGAAAATAATCCGGATGGAGTCATCAATATGGGTACAAGTGAAAATCACCTGGTTTATGATTTACTGAAAGAAAAATTGAAATTAGTGGATCTCGAAAGCATGCCAGATAGTTATATGCATTACTGTGATTTTGTGGGTTTGCCCGAATTTCGTGAAGCCTTGGCAAGATTCATGACACGTTACATGAAAGCAAAGATACCGGTGGATCCAGATAACCTTTGTACTTTGGTTGGTGTTGGTGAAGTCGTAGAAGCTGCTGCCTTTTGCCTGTTCGACGAAGGTGATGG
The DNA here is from genome assembly GCA_003991215.1 of Morbakka virulenta. Lineage (NCBI taxonomy): Eukaryota > Metazoa > Cnidaria > Cubozoa > Carybdeida > Carukiidae > Morbakka > Morbakka virulenta. The sequence continues at coordinate 251,220 of RDPX01000063.1, read as the reverse complement.
CGTCCTTATTCCATCACCCTATTACGGTGCCTTCAGCAATGACTTAAATTTACGTGCAAAGGTTGTACCGGTGGGAGTAGATTTATCATCAGTACCTTGTGAAGAGTATGGGGAAAAAAGACCATTTGAATTGTCTTTGCAGCGTATTGTTAAAGCCTATGAAGAATCTCTATCCTCTGGTATTCGTGTCAAAGGACTACTTCTCACAAACCCTCACAACCCCCTTGGGTATATTTATCCGGAAGAGCTGATACAGCAATGCATGGAGTTCTGCCATCAAAATAAAATGCACATCATTATCGATGAAGTATACTTGTTAAGTCGTTTTGAAAACACCTCTGGCATAGAATTTAAGAGCACGCTTTCAATGGATAATATTCCTGACCCTAGTCGAACGCACGTTTTATACGGTTTTAGCAAAGATTTCGGAGTTTCTGGATTCCGATGCGGTGTTATTCACAGCTGGAATAAAGATTTTCTCGTGGCGCTAAATAAAAGTGCGTACTTTGGCTCGGTTCCAACTATCGCTCAGTATGCTCTGGAATCATTTATTACAGACTTTGATTGGCTTGACAATAAGTACATTCCGGTATATCAACAGAGATTAAGAGATGTTCATGAGTATACACGGAATGAATTAAGGAAAGTCGGTATCTTCTGCTTCCCAGCTGAGAGTGGGCTATTTGCTTGGGTGGACTTCCGAAGTTGCATACGAAGTCAAACTTTTGAAGGAGAATTTGAGCTTTTTGAAGAATTTTTTGATAACAAAGTTTATTTAACACCATGTCAGGGGTTTTTTGGAAAAGAGCCAGGATGGTTTCGAATTATCATCGCAAAGGACATGACTATATTAAAGAAAGGATTGGAAAGAATTCTTTTAACTTTGTCCCGTAGAAAATCAGAAACAGTACCAGAAGCTGAGACAGATAATCTTGGGACTTTGGTCGGCATGCTCCAGACGGAAATTCGGCAAAGTAACTGGCTATCTGAGAATACTGCAGAGAAATGGCAAAAAGATAACCCGGAACTTGCACGCCAATACTTAGAGCAGATTCAACAATCTTGCAGTCTCGGCCAAAAATAGACCCAATAAAATGGAAGCACACACCCACTTTCTATGGTGCCATTAGCTTTATACTACTTCGTAGCAATTATTTCATGATCGGGAAAATAGTCCGGAAAAGTTTAATCAGAGACATAAGCAGTAACGTACTGTATACAAACCCAGAAAATTCCCTGAACTGATTTTAATACAACGATTTAACTGTAAACAGTTTTTTTAAACAACTCTGTAACAAAGTTTGTATTTTTTGTAATATCGTGATTTAAAAAGAGAAAGTTAATTAGAAACTATTTTATTGGTGTTCTCATGTTTCAGCTTCAGATAGCTATGTTGGGTCCTCCGTGTACAACACAAAATATGCGGCCATAAAAGTTGATCGACTTTGTTCAAGTTTGCGGAATATATGTCATTTCCACATTATAACAACTTTCCATTGTTGCAGTATCTTTTTTTTACCAGAATACCGCGTGCTACACTGTGCCTGTTTATTTAGATATTTATTTTTTTGCTTTTTATTTTGGAGAATTTATTCAATGGTGAGGCTTATATTAATGACGAATACCAGGATTGAAAAAAGAAATTTAATGTAATACCACTTTGTTCAATAATTGTCGAGTCGGATCCCAGCTAGAGAACCCACGTACTTAGATGAACATAATACAATGATTGTGGGTGGCCAATTTGTTGGTGATTTTTTTAAATGCTGAGTTTTGATTTTAATAATGAGACAAGGTTAGGCTTTACATAACATATTTGCATCACTCACGCTGTTCCAGTCTAAATATCATCCTATCAAAGACACGGAAAAGGGAAAAAACGGAAAAGGAGATGTTTGGCAGTGTAATAATGAAAACTTGATAATGTATATTCATTTTATAGTTGTAAAACAATTTTGATATACCTACAGGATCGGTACTGTTTTTCTAATAATTCAGCACTGCGCTTGGCCAATATGGTGCTGCTTCGAGTACAGCGGTAATTGAAATAATTACCTTGACAATATTTGCTGCGTATCATTATGTAATTACAAAATGTTAAAGGTATGTTCTACCTTTTGTATTTCATTACAAATAGATTAAACCCTTATCATTATATTCAATTGCTACCAAACTCATGATTTTAATTGCACATTTATCGAAAAGGGTTACAGTGCGATCGACAGAACATTACTTAGCGATGCACATTACTTGCATTTAGTTATTGTGTTTTAGTGTTGTGCGAAATGTGGGTATCAGGTGATCATACACTGCTTACTTTTTCTGATTTACCTCGTTGCCTATAACCAATTTTAGTCATCATTTTCGCTATAATAACCATTGTTTCTTGATGGAGCTGTTGATGACCAATTTAAGTTCACAGTTAAAATGTTGACTTGCCTCCGGAATAAAAGGGACCAAATCGAAGAGATAAAAAGACTTATTGACTTGTTTTAAATAATTGTGCTATTAATAATATCGATCTTGTGATTGGGCGCGATTTTTTTGGTCAAGATGATAATAAAAAAGTTGTTATTGATTTGCTGTGAGTGTATTTATTTGGTAAAGCTTTAGGATTCCCTCTTGTGCACTGGTAGTTCTAACATTATTACTAAGATCAACATCGTGGGATATTCAATAAGAACTTTTCCTCGGTGGTGGTAAGAGGAGACCATGCAAAAGCAGACACCTTTTTTCGATGAATTCATTTACAATTCAAAACCCCGTACAGGTTTCAAGAGGGAGATCGAAATTCTTTAACATTGAGCGAACAAATATTCTGACCGGTCCAAGATCATAATTTCTATAGTTTGCAGAGCTCTAAAGATACTGACTATTATCATTGAAAGGTTTGCCGTTGACTACCAGTTGCTATAAGCGGTAGGGATGCATGGGAAAATAAGTCGGAAAAACTGCTGACTAGCAGAATCCTGCAAGGTACGTACTCTTATTAGAAGGAGTGAAAAATTCAATTTTGAGACTTGTAAATCATCCTATGCAAAAGTTTGAATATTGTTACGGATTATGAAGACTTAGTTTTCCCAGATTCTTTTCGACAGTTCTTTTCTAAATGACGCTGATGTTTCATTGGCGAGTTCTTTTGGCAAACTGATCAAATTTTGGCCCCTGTCATCATGAATCCAAGTTTTTTTGCAAAGGTTATCCATGGGTAAAATCAATCTAAAGCTCCTGCTCCAGGTTCGATTTCTGTAGCTGTTTTGAAGGAGTGCATTTCATAGGTATCTTCCTTGCTGTTCTTCTTCTTCTGAGTTCCTTATCCTTTCAGGACGTTGGAGATCACGGTCTTCCATCTATTTCTCTCTTTTGTCAGTGCTAAAATTTCACAGTCACTCCTCTTGAACTGGAGATCCTTGTTCAAGCTGGTAATGAATTTCAGTCTCTGTCTTCCTGTACTTTTCTTTCCTTCAATCTTCCCTGTTAACACCAAGTTTTCCATTCCTTCGTATCCCAGTATATGACCCAGAAACTGCAGTTGTCTTTTTCTAATTACCTTCATCAACTTTCTTTTCATTCCTGCTCTCTCTAATACCACTTCATTGCTCACTTTGTCAGTCCAAGATATTCTAAGAATTCTTC
>RDPX01000063.1:235561-247371 GCA_003991215.1 Morbakka virulenta | reverse complement strand
AAAGTGATTCGTTTCTTTATTTCGTTCACACATCTTCCATCTGATGTTATCAAACTACCAAGATAAGTAAACTTTTTAACATTCTTTACAAATTCTCCCTTGATAGATAAAGTACACTTTGGTGATACACTTTTCTTTGATATCACCATACATTCTGTTTTCTTGATGTTAATCTGGAGTCCTTTCTTTTCACTTTCTAACACTACTTTATTTAAGATGTTCTGCAAATCCACTTCACTTTCAGCTATCAATACAGTGTCATCAGCATATCTTAAGTTATTTATGTTTACACCTCAGATTTTCACACCAGGCATGTTCTTGATACCTCTTAAGATGATTTCACTATACAGATTGAACAGATCCGGCGATAAAACACATCCTTGTCTTACTCCTCGTTTGATTGAAGACCACTTGCTCATTTCTCCATCAATCCTGATAGCTGCCATCTGTTCCCAGTATAAGTTCTGAATTAATTGCAAATCTTTTCCTTGCTGTACAAAGTTTTAAATCTTTGCCCATAGGAATCTTGCTTTCTGTTTCCTGGAAGACTTTGTTTCCCTTTAAAAACCCAAATGGTTTATCTGATCCTGTCAAATATCGAAAAAGCCCTCTTCCTATTATACTGACTACGAGCTTTTAAAGCTATTTATTGCCTTTAATATTCAATTTAGTGCTTCATACAAAGCATGCATTTTTTTAACAAACCAGAAAATAAAGATACATTACACAAAAGCTGTTTAGTTGAAGGGCCTGTTTGGTGACTTTTTCCTGTGTTAAGTAGCCACCACGTCTTGATACAAACACCAGCAGTAGTCGACAAGAAAGTTCACATCCCACCGGCCGTGGTAGCGTTTGTGCATGACACGCATATCGCTGTTTCTCACTCAAGTCACCACTTTTCTGATGGAAATAGTGTAAGTGGGACCGTAGGAAGCGTATTTTAACTGATATGCGGGCTCTTTTAGGGCTTTTTTAGAGTTCTTAATGAGTTCTTCGACTTCTTTCTTGTATTCTGCACTTTGGTTGTTTCCAAGAAGTGTTGTAATTACGCACTCAGCGCATCATCGACCATTGAGTCCTCCATTAGTTACCGTATTTGAGCCCCCCCCCCCCAAATTGCCAAGCCTAAGCTGTTCAGAGCTTATCTGAGGAAATTCTGCTGTAGGAAAGTAAACCCTCTGCCTTTCCTGTCCATTGCCTTTACAAAGTTCTTTATAAGTCCCAGTTTGATATGTAAGGGTGGAAGTAATGTCTTGTTTGGTTCAACAAGAGCGAAAAACAACTTTGTGCGAACCAAGTTCCAGCTCTTCTCTTGGTGGCAATTCTTGTCTAATATCGTGTTGCTCATCAGTCCGACTGTATTACAAACACAGAAAGCATGGGTACTTGGTGTACCCACCCTGCAGTCCTAAATCCAATTCAACAACCTGAAGATCTCCACAGATCAACCAACCATGGTTGTGGAAATTCAGAGGAGACAGTAACTGATCCATGTTGTCTTGGGTTTCTTTCGTTTCCACAGAATGACCAATTGAAATCGAAGAGTATTTACTTTCATTATGAAGGAGAACTGCCTTGAGACTTCCACCAAACGAATCGATGAGAAGTCTCTGTTCCCTAGCAACATAATCCATCCCCATTGATTACATCTAATCAGCAATGTTGTGACAGTAAATCAAAAACTAGTCTCTGGATAGTGAAGAACTGTCTCAATTCTCTTTCATGCTCTCGGTACTAGTAGAATGTTGTTCCAGGTGCCAACAAATTGTTTTCACCAAAACGAGAACCCAGACGTTGTGCCGATTCCTTTGAGAGGTTTAGGTCTCATGTCAGGTCATTGAGACCTGCTTGTGCTAGAGGCGCTGGCCCATCATTCTCTTCTGGCATGTATACTCCATGAATATTTCCTCTGTTCTGTCATATCTGTTATCAAATATCGATTCAGAGCTAGATTCCATTGATGTCGATATTTCTCGGGGACAGGTTCCATGAGGACCATGAGGCACTGGTCTTATGGAAGACGGAACATCAGGATACTGAACACAATGCTTGTTCTTGCGATTGATTTCTTGAAGATTAGTCTTGCAAAAATATCAGTCTGTCACATGATCTTTACCCTCTCTCCACACCACAGGAACAGCGAATGGCATACTTCTCGTTTTGTTATTTCTCCAATTAAGTCCAAAGCATGATATGCCTTCTTCACAAAATCAGTTATTTTTGCAAAGCAACCGGGAAGAATCGCATTACCACATATATAACAGAAACTGTCATTTCTAACCTGACTATGCCACAGCTTGAGGGTAATAAACTAATGTTATAATAGTAAACCCATTGAAATTGAATATTATTCAGAAACTGTCAGTGCTACCAAAAGCTACAAATACTTAGGTATACAACTGAATGAATCACTCACATTGGACGATCATTTCTCAAACATCATTAAAAAGGTTTCTTCGAGACTGAGACTACTGAAAAGACTTTTTTATGTAAAACTGCAGCATGTAGGATCTGTCAAGCATTTATCATCCCATTGTTTACTTATTGTTCACTAATTTTAACCATGGGACAAGTCGTAACCAAGCAACATCAAAATTGGAACAATGTGCTCATACAATTATTGGTATCAGGAATAATGCCAGTCAAGAGAAAATGTCGCAAAGAAAAAAACATGGACAATACTGCGCAGACGTTTGAATGATGAGCATCCCTTCTTTTCGGACTACATTTCACATTATTATTCAACTAGAAATAATAAAAAATTGCTACGACTACAAACAATGGAAATGGATTTTCACAATGACACAAAAGAATACAACGCTCTGCCAAACGAAGTAAAAGGTGAAGGAAATATACTACAATTTTTAAAAGTTATCAAATATTATGAGATGATTACATTTTACCTGATTTTAGCATAGCCTAACGAAGCGTCCAACACTAGCTGCATTCTTTTGTGGGTTTGTATGTCTTCATTTTATTTTGTAAGAGGTCTCGTAGGGAGACCAGTAACATTCTTTATTTACTAATTACGATGTAACCTGTTTAAATATTATTAAATAAATATATCAGATTCTGTTGCCCATAGATATCTGAAGCGAAAAGGAACGCTCCTCCACAAACAACTGAGATGCTATTCCACGGCCAACATTGACCGACGGAGGATTACCTTAGTACTATCTGTCATGGAGGATGAGAAAGAGAGTCATGTATGAACCACTAAAATACATAAAAACGTACATAAAAAAAGAATAACGTGAATATCTTTTTATGGTATTTTCATGGGCTTAACTTTTCTTTTTTCATTTTCTGATCGTCACTCAATCTGGATAATGTTGAAGGTGTTAATGCAGAAGGAGTAGGGTTTTAACAGAATACATCACGCACGTACGAAACGGGAACTTTTTTGGACAACCTTTATGTCAAATCAAGTGTGAATTTATTTTGCAAGACAGTTGAGTTTATCCTGCGCCAGTTGCTCAGGAATCAACACAGTATTTTGAGAATATAGAGTAGAGCTTTCTTGCCTAAAGTACGAAAGTAGTTATATTAACGCAAGGTTCATCGACTCCGTTACCGTAAGGGTAGCGAGGAAAAAACGTAAACAAAAACTGTAGAACAAACATGGTAGCCCTAGTGGCGTACCGAACGGAATGTCATTGCAGTGGCGCTGTCCTTGTTTGAAACAATGGCCAATAGATAGCCTCTTTTTCAAAGCTTGCATGACTGGTGGCCTCCATGTGAACTGGTATAAACAAAATGGCTGGCTGTGGGCATGAACATCATCATGCAGAGACTCCTCCAGGTAGTGATTTGGGGGCCCTTTACAGCCTTTATTCAAAGATAGACACTGACAAATCGGAATGTTTAAATGAAAATGCAGAGGGAAGTGGCAATTTGGTATTCAAACCATGGGATAAAAGACTTGACACATCAGAGGTACGCTGAAAGAATAATTGCCTCTTTCTCCCCTTACTGTAGGCCTACAAATATTTAGAACCTAGCCACGTTGAACTTGACACTGTAACAAAAGTTTTATGAAGACATAAGTAAAAACCAGCACAACAGATTCAGAATCATGAGTATAGAAATACACTTTGCCGTTTCTTGACCCCTGAAATGTGTGAATGCAGTCTACACTTTTGTCGTTATTGATTGTGACATCTGTTCCAGGGTTATTAGTTGATTAGATAACGCTTTTCTTAACATTATCCTGGTGTTTTCAGAATCTTCATGTAACCGCACATTTAAAGTAATTTATTGATTGGAAATACATCCACAAAAAGTAAATAATTTCTAGAATAGGCTTAAACATACAAAGAGCCCATCCCTACGCAATCCTGGGGCTGGGGAAGGAATTTAAAAGAAATCTTGCTATCGACTTTGGGCTAGACTAACCTGTATATCACATCCAGTGTGACTTAATATCATTATTTTGCAAGAAAAGTTAGAAAACGAAAGTTTGCAAGGAAGCATCATTTTACTGTTTTTGTTTTTATCAATTATTAGTTAAAATGGTAACAGCATGGTCTGGCTGATTTGCTGTTAGCAGAATTTAGACATGTAATTAATGACATTCACTCAAAATTTTAGATACCTACAAAGTTTGATGCAGTCAGACAAGGAAGGTAGATATGCCCTGGCAATTTGGTAAGAATGGATAAAACCCTGTAGCAAAAAAGGTGCCAACTATAAAAATTTTTGTAGACTGAGCTTATGGACATATTCTACACTCTTTTAGATGGATAATGTAAATACAGTAAGCAATTTGGTTCAGTAACATGTTGAGGACAGAATATAAAGGATGGCAATATGAAGTAAAGGACTGTTGATGTGGTACTTTGTTTAAGTGGAAAAAGTACCTCACCAACCACTAAGTAGGAAACACACTTTTTTTTAGAGCTATTAAATTCATGACAACTAATCTATAGTAATAAAGAGTGTCACTTATAATTTTATTTTGGCTATTATAAAACAGACCAAATGACTGTTTTAAGTTGACCTTATAATGTCTTGTCATAATACTTGTTGATTACTTGAATTCTTTTTATTGGCTTTTTTGAAAGTCATGGTAGTTAAACTGCCTTTATTAGAGAAATATTTAATTGGTGAAGGCTAAATTCTTTTTGGATCAGGTTTTCTATTTCTTAGTTGTAGCTTATGAATCATCCACAAATTTGATTTTGTGTTGTTGATCAATAACTTTTACTTTTTTTTTTTTTTTGATCAGATGTGTTATATTTAATCTATTGTTTGGGTTTTTTTTGTTTACTCTCTTGAGTGCCATTATACGTCAAGGTATTCAGTTCCTTTCCACACATAATCTTTTCTCATCTGTTTTTTAGTGTGGATCATATAATTAATATCCAATTATGAAATATTTCAGGTACTTGTTTAATTAAAAAAGTTTAGACAGTACCAATAAGAGTAATTGCTATTCCATCCACTTCAAGCTGCTGTTATCAGTAACATGAATACCCTACTCATCATAACCACATCTAACTGCAACAATAAGAGGGCAATTTTCTGTTAAAGATTTTGCACTTTAAAAGTTATTTCTTTAACTTATTGATTTAATTAGATTTAATTCCTATCTTTTCCTATGAACTCACAAGTACAGTTTGTGGAGAGTGATTCAGATGAAGAACTATTATTTAACATACAGTAAGTATTAGAAATAAATTGCATGAAGTAGATCATATTAGTTTTCTGTTTCTTGTGATTCTGGGCCAAACAAATGCTATTTATGTGTTAGTTGATGCCTGGGCCTTAGTTCCAGTTTAATAGGTTCTTTGCTTAGCTTGAAATTATTTAACACACTCACATTTTGTGGTGTCTTTTGCTCAAGCCCAGCCTGCTGACCTCAAAGTGGCATAGAGGTGACAATGGAATTGTGCTAAAGCTACATCACAGATTTGCTGCCAAGGTGAACAGGCACAGCTCTGCCAGTTAATGACTTAACTCAGGCAAACTCAACCAATGGTGAAACTCTGATCTCATGGCAACATGGATAGAGAGACATAATGGAAGAGACCCCTAAGGGACCAATGAAATATTTCTTGATGTAAAAACCAGGATCAACTAGCCAACTTAGTCAGGTTCTACCAGTCAGTGTAGACAAGCCTCCAGGTATAAAATAAGTTCACACTGAAGGAAACTTCTTTTTCATGGATAAAGCAAACCAGAGAGTGGGTATGGCTAGGTTGCCCATTGGATGTGATGTATAATAGCGTGATGTATAATAGCAACCCTTCCTTTTCCTTTTTGCAATTCGCTAAACCATGAAGAAATCAACAGTGCACAAGATGTATGGAATCCAGCAGACATTTTTTGACCCGCTGTATGACCTTCATTTTCCAGATGATTTGGCCCTTCTTTTCCACAACCATAGGGAGATGCAAGACAAGACAACACAGCTGACAGTCACTTCATCACAGGTTAGCCTCAAGATCCGTGAGAGTAAGACCAAGATACTAAGGATCAACACATCAAACAAAGATCCAGTCACACTGTATGGTAGGGATGCTAACAGAAGTGGAGGCTTTTGTGTACCTGGGCATTATTGTCAACAGACAGGGTGGAGCACCCTAAATAACAGCAAGAATTTGGAAGGCAAGAGCATTGCACATGCAGCTGAAGAACATCTGGAGCTCCAAGCTGGTATCCACATGTACCAAGATCAGTCTGTTCAACTCTTAACATCAAGCCAATCCTATTCTTTGGATCAGAGAAATGGAAGACAACAAAGATCATTATCAGACTACTGTAGACATTTATCAACAGTTGCCTGAGAAGAATCTTACTGAGGCATTAGCCCAAGACCAGCAATGTGGACCTGTGGCAGGATACCAACCACCTATCTGCCAAAGATAAGTTCTGGTACAGAAGATGGAGATGGATTGGCATACCTAAAAAAACCCACAGGGGAAACAAAAAAGAGGATGGCCCAGAAACACCTGGTCACATGAAATCAAGGCCAACATCAAGGAAATTGAATGAACCTGGAAACTACTGGAGAGAGCAGTTCTGGATAGAGAACTTTGGAAGACTGTTTTTGGTGGTCTGTGCTTCAGGAGGAGTGATGGTAAGTAAGTAAAAGAAAGGGAAAGGCACTGAGGAAACACCATTTGTAGTTCAGCAGCTACAAGAATAAGAAGGATCTATATTTCACTTTCATTGAGCTTGAAAAGCCATATGATAGAGTACCCAGAGATCTGGTCTATTGATGTCTTGCAAAAAGAGGTGTTCTAGAGGCAATGGTGAGGCTGGTAATATGTATGTACAAGAATGTAAAAAACAGAGTGAAAACAGCAGTAGGAAGTACTAACTAACATCTTTGAAATTGAAGTAGAGCTAAATCAAGGTTCAGCACTGAGCCTCTTCCTATTTGTTGTGATTGTCAATAGACCTAGTACTAGTTTCAGACAAGGTATCCTGTGGGAACTTTTGTTCTTGCAGTAGCAGCATATACAGATGTAGAGCTTTAGCATAAATGGGGTACATGGCAAATTCATTTAGCCAGAAAGTGTGCAAATTTGGGCAAAATGGAGATAATGGCTTCTTCCTGGGAAATGTTAACAGTAACATTACTGAGGTGTGGTAAAGCTGAAGCAAGTTGTAAAGTTCAAATTACTTGAAGTTAACCTGAGTAATTCAGAAGGTATTGAAGAAGAAGTTTGAGCAATTTTTAGTGCAGCATAAATGAAGTTGAAATAATATGCAATTGTGTAGAAAAATAGGTTCAAAGTAAAAATAGATGCAACCATTGTTATGAATTATGATATCCAGAAAAAACTTGATGTTATTAATGTAGTGAAGCAAGTGTACAAATCATGCCAGAGATGGTATGGTAATTTGTATCAGATTGACAATAACAATGCAGTGAAGAAGACATGGAAAATGGACAACTATAGAATGTTAACATTAAACGAAACCGAGTAATGGTAAGAATACTAATTTCCATCAGTTCCTTGTTTTGAAAGGAAATGGTTTGTGAATTGTCTCGAAGAGCCGTTTTCTATATTGTAGCTGACAAAACATTACTGAGTTTTAAAGGTTTTTGGAAAGTCCATGAGCTCTGACTTCATTTTTGTCTAAGTCAATCACTCTGTACACTAGCAATAACTTTTGTGAGTTTATTTGAAGTTTTCACATTGACCCTTGCCTCTAGAAAATGCTAATCTTCTTGTAAGCCAGTTGTGGCCTCCTGGTATGAAGCCATTCCAGGAACCCCTGCTGGACCTTCATCAATTTCATCATCAATACCCCCTTTTTCACAACAAGCATCTGTTTCGCCTCCTCGTTCATATGCTACTTCTCGAAAGAATCTGGCCCCCTAGTTGTCTGGACGTTCGAGGAAAACGGATTGATCGAGATAGTCATCTATGGTTTCTTTCTTTTTCTCAACTTTTCAACCAAATCTTCAGAGACAAATTCGGGGAACAGCATTATGATTCTATGCTTGCTAGTCTTCTGCTGAATTTCTGTGAAATCTCCTTCATGATATCACTTTTCATCCAAGCTTTTTGGTTGGTTAAAATACTGACATGACAGTAGCGTTCTGCCTTGCATATTTCTGAAACACCATGGATTGGCCGCTTTGCCAATGGTGATTGGGTTTTCTGCCACTAGCGTTGATGGGGAACGCACACACCAGCCTCCCTTGATTTATTACCACCTTGCAACTTTGAAAGGCCTTGGTCAGTGATCTATTTAAGAACACTTTGAAAAACTGGTCTGTTTTATTTGAGTTCCAAATATTCCGAGCCTGCCTTCCTTGCAACATTTGAGAAGCCCCGCCTTTCACAAGTCCACTGTTTCTTCCCTGGCTTGGCCCTATTCTCTTGAAATAAACTTGACTTTTACATCAGTTCTCCTTTTAATACCAACTGGCCAGCTGTTGAAGTCTTCAATTGCTCACCTGGAATGTCTAAAGTTTCTACAACTCTTGTAGCTTTCTCTTGCAACATGCTCCCAGTAAGCGGAATGTTCTTGGATCTTACTTTTCGAAACCAGTCAAACAGAGCTTTATCAATCTCTTCGTGTTGAGGTCCTCTTGTTCCTTTTATATTGCTGTTGATATTAGCCTCGTAGTCCTTAAAAATTCCATATGTCTTTGTTTGACAAGATAACTTGAATCTGTTTTTTTCCTCGTTTAAATTGGTCTACAAGGCTCCTTGCATTGACAAGGGATTCCATTTCTCTAAATCTAACAACTTCGTATGGTGCTTGTAAGCCAGGGTACTGTCGTTTTCTCTTTGAACCACAGAGCTTGATGCAAGTATGACCAAGTTTTAAAAGTTTATGACTTGAAAATTGTGCCCGAAGCCCCTGAAACGTAAACCTGGCTGATGTAAATTATTCTTTTTTTTGCCGACACAGAGCACATGTTGAATATTGTTCGAGACACTGTGCGGTTTTCGTGTCCCAAATTTCAACGAAACAAGGCTAAAGTTTAACTGCCTTTGTGTGCCTTTGTCCATTTTTACAAATAGACAAGCAGGCATATATCTAGAAGTTTCATACTTCTGTAACTGTTACACCAATTGCACTTGCCTTGCAATACTGTCTATATGGCCTGCCATACAAGTTATTTGTCAGTTAGCATCACATGCAGACTATAACTGAGTCGTCAGTTTTATTTTCAGCAGTTTTAAATGACGTGGCCTTCAGCAAAAACATCAGGCTTTCGTTGGAGATCGAAATTGGTTAGGCCCTCGATTTAATACACAAAGGAAACAGTCAACAGGACAATATCGGTATAGCTGTGACAAAGGATAAGGATTTGTTGGACGTGCACCAAGGGAAAGAGTTAGGACGAAGTAGAAAACTGGAATTATTCGCCATTTCTTAACAAACAAAGGAAGCAAAGTACAAGTTCACGTTTTTTGAAAAGCCTTATTACTAGAAATTACCGAACTGAGAGAAAAGAGCAGAAAATGGACTTAGAAAGAAAAGCCACAGAAAACCACTAACTCCTTTGCCTAAATTAAATGAAATATTAATCCGGTATTATTTGTCGGTTTTGTCTCGTTTCATTTGGCAGGTCCGCCAAGCATTTTGACTGGTCGTTTAAACAGGGTAATTTTGTTGAAGATGTAACGAGTGAGAACTCCAAAAGGTCATTGGCCGTAATAACAGGGTGATCATACTAACGAGATTTTATGATAAATGACTGGGCTTTTCGGGCTTTTCGGGCTTTTCGTTCTGATCACATAAGGGTGGTCGTAATAAAAGGGTGGTCATATGGCAGGGTTCCACTGTATTGGTTTGTCAAAACACTTGGTATTTTGGCAGTCGTGTAAGTCAAAATTTACCTTTGGTCATCTCTCAAAGAACAGAAAACAGTTGATATGTTTGTTATAAAATCAGAGCTACTACAAGCTCTCTACGGTTCTCTGGCGGGGTGGTGTAACCAAGGACGTAAACCTTTGATGGATCTGTTTGACACTCGCTGACTTGTAGTTCATGCCTGACAACGATAAACTTCCATTCAAATTGGGGTTTTTAAGGGTTTAAAAATAGCCCAGCAGCAGATAACGCCTGCATCTTGCTATCGATGATTTGAGAATGTTCTCCATCATTTTCTTTAGGAACTATTAGGTCACCATGTATCAGATGCACATCATGTATTTGTGCAATTATAGGTCTAAGGATTGTATCAATTCTCCTTGTGCAGGTTTTAAAGCCATTGTTAATCATATCTATTGGTACAACTTGTCCCCCAGTTAAAAAAAATGTTAGATTGTGTAATTCTGAAGCTTACTGCCAAAACTCTAACTGGAAAAAAAGCGGAGTTGAAATGCACTTTTGAGAGTACCTTGTTCCATGCCAACTTTTCCTTCATCCATCTTTTTGCCTTGGAATGGGTTGATTTGTTGGCAGTACCACTTTGTTTATATTTAGTGTATCTTTTGTCATTTGGCTTGCTGATCGTTTTTAGCAATGATGCAGTTGGAAGTCCATGATAGTAGCTTGTTACTTGGATGTTCTCTTTTATAACATCTTGATTAATCATCTCTTGTAGGAGTTTTTCAGTTCTTACTTACAGATAGTATCCGATGTATTAAGGCAGCATTTTAAACGCCTTTGCTTATTCATCAACATGCAAATAGATTTTGGGAATACTTTTGTGGACACTCTTGAAGATCTCCCCTGTGTTCTGTGTTTGATGAAAATAATTGATTTAATAGCTTCGGATTCACTGTTGAAGGATATTATACCCTAATGTAATTCAGTCTCGCCATCTACTCTTGACATAAAAGAATTTGATATGATATGCCACATAACAGGATTTAGCTTGAGCCAAAGGTTATACAACTTGCTTTCCCATCGACTGCAATAGGAGGACTGTTTTAAAGTTTTATCGTTTTTATAGAGAGGAACTTTTTGGGAATTAATCCCCATATTTTGCCTTGTGTAGCGCCACAAACACTTATTCTTGCTCCAATGTCTGCAGCAGCTCTATTCAATATGTTAGAAATAACCACGTAGACCTTATATTCTTTCTGTTTGTCAATCTTGACTGGAGTCTTGACTTAACTAAGGATGCCGTTATACTAAATATATTGATTTGATATGATTTGTCATTATTCATGCTATCGTTTGCTGTCGAATCTTCTGTCACTACTTGCAATACTTTTTTTTGCATTTGCTTCTGCTTCTTCTGCTGCTGCTACTACTACTACTACTACTACTACTACTGCTGCTACTACTACTACTACTACTACTACTACTACTACTACTACTACTACTACTACTACTACTACTACTACTACTACTACTACTACTACTACTACTACTACTACTACTAC
>RDPX01000063.1:197053-232433 GCA_003991215.1 Morbakka virulenta | reverse complement strand
CTGATCAAATATTTGAACTCCAACCAGATCATGAGGGAACTTTAGAATACAATACAAAGCAAGTTTTTTTCACATTTTTCTGTTTTATATTTTTGTGAAGGAATATCAAGACGTACTAAATTTGCTTAAAATATTAAGTTGTTTTAATGACACCCTGTCGGAAGGTGTTTTTTTACATTGCAAATGTTGCAAGTTTGTATTTAATCTTTGGAAAGTGGAATCCCATACTAATATTCTTTAAAGAGTTGAGATTTTGTCAGAATAGAAGTACTGAAGAGTCAGGGCTAGGGAGCAGGGATATTTGAGTTGTATTGCAGATTTAAATTTGTCATTTGAATACTTGTGACATACACCAATCAAGATTTCTGTCAAAACAATTTTTTACGTAATTCAGAAGATAACCTAGACTGAACAAATGGTTAGTGTAGTGCTGTATCACACACTGCATGCATGGTTTTTGATGTACTAAGTTCCTGTTTTGGAAAAATTGGCAATATTTCTTGATTACCCTGATAAGTCGGTTATGCATTCGTTCCAGGATGAGGCCTATAGGAAAGGGCAATTTAGAAAACAAGTGTAAAAATGATATTGATGGAGAACAGCTGAAACTGAGTGCCATTCTATTTGAATCGGTTGATTTTACTTACTCGTCAGGAAATTTCCTGACGAGTGAGATGGATAGTGTAGTTTTTTTATTCTTTCCAACTTATTATATCTTTTATATATATATATATATATCTTTTATATATATATATATATATATATATATATGTGTGTGTGTGTGTGTGTTTGTTTGTTTGAGTTAAAATGGCCAATCTTATACTCAGTTTTAAGATATGGCTGCAAAATGAACTGTTTAGGAGCATGGTGGCAATAGTTTAAGTAGTAGAGCGTGTGGCTATGATAGCCATAGGCACTGATTCAAACAGAGTTTGGTGCTCAAATATATTTTTCCGTTGATACAAAACAGAAGTGTAGAAGGTGAGAAGTCTTACTCAGTATTGGAATGAGAATGACTCGTTTAACGATACGACGTAAACCATGAAAAGTATTACCATTCACCAGTAAAAACCCATTTCAGATGATTGAAAATTGGGCTAGATTTGGTTATTATCTTTTGTCACTTTATTGTAATTGGATTTGGCTAAAGTATTATCAAAGTTGCGTGGGTTTTTTTGTCGGTGATATTCGATACAAGTGAAAAGCTGTTTGAGCTGGTACCGTTAACACATTAGTTTCATTTTGATGAAATATTATATTTTACAAAATGTTTGTGATTTAGAAATTTACACCAATGAGCCATTGATTGTTTTTGTTATTTCTTTTGGGACTATTTGTTATCCTTTTTTTTTGAGTGACCTAAAGTTGAAAATGTATTAGCTGTGTTAAACTGTGTCTGCTTTCCATCTTCATCCCACCTCAGTTAAATTTTCTTTTAGGTCACCCATGAAGCAGACTTGATACTTACATACAAGCAAAGAGGCGAATTATTTTACAATAGCTTTTTTGACAGCATATACAACAGCGTAGAGGCAGGACTCATCAGCATGTTTTTCTAGCCAATAGCAAATGTTAACTCCTTCGATCTTGCGGATTTTGCCAGACCAGGGTACCCTGGTTTCTGTTTCTCAACTTTAGTATTTTGGCTCTGTTTTTTAGTACTTTTCAGCATAAATACAAGCCCTCATTTGAATATTTACTGAGGAGTGCTCGTTATTTGTGAAATACAGAGCCAATACAGTAAACTTGAGGAATAGCTACACTTACATAGTTATTCCTTAAGTTTAATATACATATGTATTTATATATATGTAAACGAAGACAGGCTTGTATATATAATGAAGGGTGTTAGATGTTTGTGAAAAACAAAAACAAAATAGCAGGTTTGAGGTATAACTACATTTACATGATTTACATAATATTTTTATGTAATTAGGTATGGCATTAGATTCTTCTTCTTTTACTTTCGACTGCTCCCTTTTAGGGGTCGCCACGGCGGATCAACCTTTTTCTTTCAAATCGTCATTGATAGCATCCATGTATCTTCTATTCGGTCTGCCTCTCTTCCTCCTTCCTGGGACATTCATATCCAGCATTTTCCTTCCGACGTAATTTTCTTCTCTCCTCATGACTTTCCCGAACCACCGGAGTCTTTGCTCTCTTTGCTTCTCTCCCAGCTTCCGTACGAGTACTGTGCCTCTTATTCTCTCATTCCGAATCCTGTCTAGCCGAGTGACACCAAGTGACCATCGGAGCATTTTTAGCTCAGCGATTTCTAGTTCATTATTAGATTATTATCTCATATTATTTATATGTGCTTTAGAAGGTAGAGAGAGTCGCACATTCACTGATGTCACGCACACATTACTAACCTGCAGTTGCACCAAAAATTTTATACACTACTAAAAGGATTCCTTTATTAGTAGGAAGCCAAGATATGTATATTGAATAGGCTTATTTGCATCCAGAACCACCGTAGCAACAAAACAACAACAACAACAATCTGACCTTGAGGAGACTTCAAACTTGTGTGTATTAACTTCAAGTGGTGGAATGAAGCCAGTTAGTGGTATTTGTTAAAGATGTGTACATAGCTACCAAATGAATCAACGTGATATCACGGCTATGATAGGTATCATTAGTGCAGGAAAAAATGGTTATGGTTCAAAATATCTACCAGCATGCGTGTTGCTCTGTTATTTCTTTAGCACTAGTAAGTTGGTGAATTGCCATGAGTGGTATCATTTTTTTTTAATGTTTGCTGCAAGGGATTTCTTTATGCCATTCTGTATATCTTATATTTGAAAGGGTTGCAAGATTTAGTAACGTGGAGCATCTGTCAATGTATTTTCCAAGTAATTTTGGTGCAGAGACGTCGAAAATTTATTACATTGGACTGAAAGGGGAATACACTGAGGTTAGTCTTTTTATTTCTTCACTGGTATTAATTTGTTAAATTTTTAGGGATGTTAATCAAGAGCCCAACGTACAGTTTATATTTTTAGCCATCGTAATGGAAGTCGCCGTATAACCGAACCCAGACTTGAACATTTGAGGCGTTGGCTAGTTATTGACGATAATCCGTCACACCTCCTTATCCAGTCAAATCTTCTGAAAGTTTTTGGTTGGTTAAGTTGTACTGCCCTACATTACAACTATAAAAGCCCTATCTTCCACAAGCTTCTGGGCGGTAATGGATAGCATTAACATATAGGTAAGCGTAAACATTTTGGAAATAGTGACTACTGTAATTCTTCGATAAAGCACTTATGATCTTAGTTTCAAAATAAACCCTGACAAGGGAGGATATTTTGGGACCATTAGTCAAGGGAACAGATGTATGTTAAAAAATTTTTGTTGAACATGGGTGGGAATATAAATAGGGAAATACTTAGTCAGAAGTGAAATGACAGTAAGATTTTTGAGACAAGTATACAGTCTACCCTCGATAAGTGGAACCCTGCACAAGTGGAACTTTCATTACGTGGAACCAATTATTCCGGTTCCTTGGATTTGCTTTAACAAAGCCCTATTGCTTTAGTTGGATAAGTGGAACCCTCGATAAGTAGAACTTTCAATACAATTTCATTAATACAATTAAGAAGTCCCATTGAAACCCTACTGGACTTTAGTTTTTTTATAGAGTCAGATGATGTTCAACGCCGCACAATGGGAATTTTTAGATTGATTGAAAAGGAACTTTAAAAAATTTTAAAGCAAACTTCTATCAAGAACTATTTTGTTTAGCATTGTTGTTTAAAAAAATCATTACTTTGAACATAAATACTTGTAAAGTCATTTCTTCTGACCCTTTTCCACATTTCGTTTTTATTATTCGTAAATGCTCTGTTCTCCAGAAAAATCAGATAAGTGAAAAATGAAAAAGTAAGCAAAGTAATGTTTACTTAGGAAAATAGGGCTCCACCAGTAACAGTCAGTAAGCCCGCTTGAGACTGTTGAACAGTTTACACACTCATGATGCTTCGTAACCAGCAATGCTGAGTGGGCGTGACGTTTATATCAATGGCATACATATAGAACTCAAAGTAAGTAAGCAAGAAGATTAAAATCCAGCTGTACATGGCAATTTTAATCGCTGTCGTGTTGTTTACTAATGAAGCATGGAAGGCCACAAGAAAAATAAAGCACAAGATAGATTGATTTCACCGACGAAATTTAAAGCGAGTCTTAGGAGATTCCCGGCAAGAATAACAAATGAAGCAATTTTGAGAGGAACTGATAAAAAAATGCTACACAAGGCGGTTGAAGAAGGAAAATGAAATCGTCAGCTCGTTTTAAGGAAGATCCTAGTTTGTTTGTTTTTTGTATTGAAAGCTCTCATTCTGGTGATAGGACCGGACATATAATCTACCCTATAGTAGCATAACAAGTAAATTGTTTCTTTTCTTTTATTACAGGCGCATAAACATGGCGTCACAATATGTACGTATGAAGCTAAACCGAATCCAAGTGATCATCAAACAAAGGCATTTAATCCATCAAGCAACATGATCAGCTAGTAGAGACACCATGCTGGTCTAGTGTTCCGAAATGACGGTACACACCGTTTACACCGATACACTCATTTTCATCAGATTCGTTAATGCTACAGTGCAAGGAGGAACTGATGATTGCCTTAAAGTCGTTAGATTAATAGACAATACGAACCAACAAATGAGATATTGTAAGGTAACCTATCAAGAAAATACTGAAAATTTAGCTTTCTCATCAAATCTTGTTTTTCTTGTTCACACTCAATAGGTAAATATTTCGAAAGGTTTTTATTCCCAAGCTTTTTTCGGTTTTCAGCATAGATATATTTTTTATTTATGTAAGTTTATTTGCTCATATTAAATACCAATTGCTAAAGAAAGTGCGCTTAGTTTTTTAGTTTCATTGATTACGCTAACCTTCAATATCAGAACTTTTATTTATTGTGAAAACTGAGAAGAGGTTGACCATGTGTTAGAGATTTGACTGGCACCTCTTGACATAAACAAAAGCCTTTCCATGACAATTTACGCTAACTGAAGTACCCAGGAAGAACTGCGGACTCTGTTCATTTTAGATAACATATTTTCCAACTGTATTTACTACTTATATTTGATGATGCATATCCTAAGGGTTTTTTGTTGGAAAGTTGCTCTTTTTCAGAGTTTGAATATTATTTAGTTAAGGATGTTTTATGCAGCAACGGTTTGTATTTTTAAGGTTAACAAAGAAAGATTGCGCTTGTTTTTGTTTTTATGTAGACATATTAGCACTACCTGTTGCAAAGCACATTGATTCGTAGGGAGTAAATTTATTTTTGTTACTTACTCATTTACTCTAGTTGTTTGAAAACCATTGGTTTTTAGTTGACGGCGTTAATATGAGATTTTAATCAAACATTTATTCCCCTATTTGATAGTAGGAATAAACGACCCCCCACTTTGTTTTAGCAGAAGAGGGGTATTGCCCTGCAGGCGCGCTTGCTGACCCTACCTGTCCAGAGCTGTAATGTCAAACAATTTTCCACAAACTACCTGCACCATATTCCTTTTAAATATCAAATATATGCTCTAAGCTTCTTCTACCTCCTACAATCACCAAGTTAATCGAGTCTCTTAATTCTGGTAGTAGCAGAGGATAAAAACAAAACTCTCTTCGATTGATTTGGCATTGATTATTGCATACCCTTCACCAATGAGAGGTTTGCGAACCCTCATACCTCCCTTCCCTCGTGAAAAGACTTGACCGGCATAGAGTCTTACAGGGGGTTGGGCTTCTGACAGCTTTTCCTGTTTCCCTCGATTACTTTAGCGTTTCCAGAGTAGTTCTAATCTGTGTACAGTGTACGGTAATGGGTTTGATAAATGGAACTCCATGTATTTTGGAGGTTTTGCAATTGTTCTCCCTTGATTAATTTTTACAATTCTAGACCTTTTCTCATACTGGTACTTTTGTTCTTCTTCGACGTTTTGTCTTAAACTTTTCTCATTTTTTTGCCCATTCAACTTTAGGATTGTGCTGTTTTGGCCTTTGTTTATGTTTCACTTATTAGTTACTTTTCTTGGTTATTTTTATGCCAGCCTCTCATCCACCCTCTTCATTCTCATTTCTTACTGTAACAACGGTAAAAAAACCCACAAAGGGAAAAATATTAAAAAATATTACTATCATTCTGAAGTAAATCAAACAGTTGGTGTCGTGATATGGAGTAAGGTGCGCCATCACTGGGCCACAGAGCCATCTGTTTCTTTAGATAAACTTCCTAATTTGTTACATAAAGTAAATACTCATTTATTAGTTGTTGTACATAGATTTAGTCATGGGCCCTTGGGCTCAATCCATAACCATGCCCAATTTTTCAACGATGACTTAAAACACTAATTCCTTCCGCGGTTTTGAAACAAGAAGAACCATATCAAGAAAGTATATTTCTTGTGCGGGTAATATGGAAAAAGAAGACATACTAAAGAATAATTGCAATAAATTCCGACGTTCACTAAAACAGTGTATTTCATGTAAGGACAAGTTAAGGTAGCCTACAACTTGCCGTAAAAGACGGGATTTAGGATTATTCATAGTGCTGCGGGAACTTCATTTTTGAATGCCTCTCAGATTGCAACCACCATCGTATTTAAGCTCCGGTCATGTCGTTAACAATAGTCTATACCTATTACGCTTTCTGGTGCCTCCTTTAAGCCTAATGGTTTGATTAACCTAACTTAGGCAAGAAGCCAACAATTTGTAAAGGGTATAAAAGGTTATATGCAGGCCTGTCTTAGTTGTTAAGAAAGGAAATTTCTTTGGGTCCTTAAGGCCTCAAAAGGCCTGTCAATAAATCTTGTGAATGATACATTTTTGACAAGAGAAAAAAATTTGTATTAAATGTATAAGATTAATCCTAGTCAGATGTTCAATAAAAGAAATCCGAATCAAGAAAACTTTGGAACTAACTGCAGCCATGTTGAACATACTTTGAAGGAAAAGTGACTCAAAATGGCTAATCACTTTGAATCTAAAGAGCTTTCATTTCATCTTCAAAGATAACTCAGAATGACAACATACAGCGGAAGATACGGTCTTTTCCTATTTATATATTTAAACGTTTGCAAGACACCAATTCGTTTATTTCAACCTTTACTTTAGAAACACAGATACTGCAGAATTCTACAATGAGTTGTATGAAAATGAAATCAGGATTGCCTCATTTTCACACACTTGTGTACAAATAAATAGGTTGGCTAATAGATATAAAAAACAGCATACTAATGATACTATCTGCATCAGACTTTGTATTTAACTTCATGAAAAAGATTAAAAACCCAATGCATTTTTACAGATTCCATGTGTTCCTCCAAATTTCAATGCTCTCGATTTAACATATCTTGGTGTCCAATATTCCAATTCAGTGCTTTGATAGATGTCAATGATGTCATGTTAATCTAAAAGACAAGACCATTGTTGCAACAGAGGTAAATGTTCCGAAGTGCATAAATTAAATATACCACGTTCCATTTGAGCCGGTAGATTCATTCTCCTACTTATAAATATACACACTGTTATAGCCATTTGGTGTCATATAGACGTAACTTGGTGGATAAACATTGGCGGGTTGTCGTCGAGGAAAGCAACATAATTTCGTTAAAATGCAAATTTCAAATCCAATTATAAACCCCAACACAACGGCAAACAAAGAAGCTTCAACGAAGATCATGTTCCTAACGGCGAAAATATATCTTGTAATTTATTCCATGCAATATAAATTGTGACCGAATAAGTTTCAGTGCCTATATAAGAATGGCGTTAAAATTTAAGGTGACATCATTTGGCCACTCTAGTACTCATCTTTCAAGGGGGCAAATATGTCTTGTTTTGATGTGAAGGGCTTCGAAGGTTCGTTGTACGTTACTTGGTAACAGCTTTCAGTTTACTTAAATGGTTTCACTGTTTTACTTGATAGATAGGTAATACTGATATAAGAATAGACGATAGGTAATTTTCAGAATTCTCAAAACTGAAAAAAAAAATTTATAAATGTACCACACTGTAAAATAGCACACTATGAATTCACTTGTGGCAGCTTTTAGCTCATCGTAAACAACTTTGTCAGGAAAAACCGATGTCTGAAGTGTTGTCTTTGTCGTACACCTAGGGGTTTTTTTGCACTAAAGACAATTTCAGGAACGATGTTCAAAATTATCCTTTCCATTAAACAACAAATGTCTGTTGTGAACGATAGTAGTAGTAGTAGTAGTAGTAGTAGTAGTAGTAGTAGTAGTAGTAGTAGTAGTAGTAGTAGTAGTAGTAGTAGGAGGAGGAGGAGGAGGAGGAGGAGAAGAAGCTGCAGCAGTAGCTCTCGCAAGATCCTTTAGCCAGCAAGCAAGCAATTGAAATCCCCGAACTAGCCTGTTCTTCATTGTAGAACACAGGTAGCTAGCCTGGTTAATGTAGATATTTCATTAAGTTTGATTTTCCTGGTCGTGTACGTGACTTTAAAATATTGGGAGGCCAATTTGGCATTTACGAAAGCGAAAGACTGAAGTTCCTTGAAGCCAAAACAAAACAAAAGAACGACATTGCCTGAAGGCCAGGAAGGCTAACTTTTGCATATATTNTTACATGAAATATCAAAGGAGGACGAGGAGGAGGAGGAGGAGGAGAAGAGAAGAAGCTGCAGCAGTAGCTCTCGCAAGATCCTTTAGCCAGCAAGCAAGCAATTGAAATCCCCGAACTAGCCTGTTCTTCATTGTAGAACACAGGTAGCTAGCCTGGTTAATGTAGATATTTCATTAAGTTTGATTTTCCTGGTCGTGTACGTGACTTTAAAATATTGGGAGGCCAATTTGGCATTTACGAAAGCGAAAGACTGAAGTTCCTTGAAGCCAAAACAAAACAAAAGAACGACGTTGTCTGAAGGCCAGGAAGGCTAACTTTTGCATATATTTTTGCTCGGACAAACATACTTCTAACAAAAATACTTGAATAAATACTGCATGCAAGAAAAAAATTTAAATGGAGTTCTTCCTAGTCAGAAAGCTGATGACACTGCTTCCCCATCTACTGTTTGTGATTTTCATCGCGCAAGAAACTAATAAATCACCAAAAAGATTACAAGAGACTCCAAACAAATTTTCAAAAGAATCAGCAGTATCCTATTACTTTTTCTTGTACAAACCGTTATTTACACCTTAGACTATTATGGGAATTTTCCCTGTTTGTTGGACATTTGAATGTGGCAGCACAAAAAATAGGCCCATCTCAAAATCAGGATTTGTTCCAATGACTAGCAAGTTGTGCACTTACTTTATTAAATTTGTTCAATGTTACCCCCGTCATATTCTTATCACATACTAGGAAAAGATAAATGGTTGTTTGCTCTTGATCAACTACCAATGACATCGTCCACTAATGAAAGCGTATTGAATGTTGTTAATGAAAGGCTGCAGGTTATTTCTTGTGGCTGATTGAAGGTCTGTTTGCATTGTAGAAGATGGTTACTAACAGGACAAGTTCGTAAAAAGTTGATAACATTGCGAATTGAGTACTATGAAAATTGTTTTTGACTCTGGGGAGTTTACACCAAATATTTTCCTGCTACAGTTCCATCCCACAGCATCTGACCCTTTTGTAATTTGTAATTTTCATGTAGATATTGGTTTAATTTTTAGTTCAGTTCAGTTTAAGTGTTTAGTTTTTCACGTAGATGTTGGTTTAGTTCTTTAACAACGTTTCGACTGAACAGGAAAAGGTATGGCCTTACCTATTTATATTTTTTCTCAGCACTTCTCTTAGTTCTTTACAAAAAGGCATATATTTAAAGGAAAACAGCCTTCTTTGTATTGGAGACCTGAACAGCTTTTAATATTTTTAAGGACTCACGTGAAAATGGATTGAAATACAACGTTGAAAAAGAACTTCAAGGTTCTTGTTTAGTTTTTCAGTAAGCAAGTTAGCCAGTTTAATTAAAAACATTGGCTAGGTCAGAAACCAATAAAGGATATTATCGAGAGTTCCATCAAATAAGTTGGACAATGTTTTGTTAAGATTCTTAACAGAATTGTAATATAGATACTCTTCATAAAATTTTTGAGTATTAAATCCAAATTTCATTTCTACACTGCTATTATTATTGTTCGTTTGGAAGCCGTGGCTTATTGGTTACTGCAGCTACAATGTGACCAAGAAGATCCGGGCTTGCTCCCACGGGTGGACAAAAAGACTTGGGAACTTTGAAAAAGAAAATGCAATTGGTTGGCGATAGGAAAGGCACCCTCACTGACACAACAAAGCCTCTTTGAAGGTCACCTTCTGAGCCAAGGTACTTGAAAAAATGTCAAGAAATCCCTCACTGACACAACAAAGCCTCTTTGAAGGTCACCTTCTGAGCCAAGGTACTTGAAAAAATGTCAAGAAATCCCTCACTGACACAACAAAGCCTCTTTGAAGGTCACCTTCTGAGCCAAGGTACTTGAAAAAATGTCAAGAAATCCCTCACTGACACAACAAAGCCTCTTTGAAGGTCACCTTCTGAGCCAAGGTACTTGAAAAAATGTCAAGAAATCCCTCACTGACACAACAAAGCCTCTTTGAAGGTCACCTTCTGAGCCAAGGTACTTGAAAAAATGTCAAGAAATCCCTCACTGACACAACAAAGCCTCTTTGAAGGTCACCTTCTGAGCCAAGGTACTTGAAAAAATGTCAAGAAATCCCTCACTGACACAACAAAGCCTCTTTGAAGGTCACCTTCTGAGCCAAGGTACTTGAAAAAATGTCAAGAAATCCCTCACTGACACAACAAAGCCTCTTTGAAGGTCACCTTCTGAGCCAAGGTACTTGAAAAAATGTCAAGAAATCCCTCACTGACACAACAAAGCCTCTTTGAAGGTCACCTTCTGAGCCAAGGTACTTGAAAAAATGTCAAGAAATCCCTCACTGACACAACAAAGCCTCTTTGAAGGTCACCTTCTGAGCCAAGGTACTTGAAAAAATGTCAAGAAATCCCTCACTGACACAACAAAGCCTCTTTGAAGGTCACCTTCTGAGCCAAGGTACTTGAAAAAATGTCAAGAAATCCCTCACTGACACAACAAAGCCTCTTTGAAGGTCACCTTCTGAGCCAAGGTACTTGAAAAAATGTCAAGAAATCCCTCACTGACACAACAAAGCCTCTTTGAAGGTCACCTTCTGAGCCAAGGTACTTGAAAAAATGTCAAGAAATCCCTCACTGACACAACAAAGCCTCTTTGAAGGTCACCTTCTGAGCCAAGGTACTTGAAAAAATGTCAAGAAATCCCTCACTGACACAACAAAGCCTCTTTGAAGGTCACCTTCTGAGCCAAGGTACTTGAAAAAATGGCGTTGAAAACGTTATTTAAATAATCAATAATTGGAAGTTAAATAATTGATTGTTGGGACCAGGTAATGGCCTCTTCTTCTCAAATTTATTGACATTACTTCCGAGTCGTTATTTAAATGTGATGCCAACCAGTGAGTATCCGTTTTCAATTACAGTAGAAATATTTCTACATGGTATATTGTTTAAAATTCAACCAAAGGTTATCAATGCGTTTTGGTAAATGAATTTTCATAAAATGATTTGGCATCATACGTTGTCAATGAGCAAGTGGATCAGCGAAATCTAGTGTCTGAGATATCAGCATTGTTGGAGCAGAATCTAAACTTCTTTTGCGTTTCCATAAATCTTCAGAAAAAACGGATTTTCCTTTTAAAGTTTCGGTAATTGGTTCAAAACTGACATTTTTAAGCTCCTTTTTAAACAAAATTATATCTGAACAGGTATCGGTTAGGCCACTCCCTTTTCTGACCTCCATGATGGCAAGGCTTCACATTTTGCTAAAAAATCAGACCTATTTATTGTGAAAGAAAAAATGTTAACACTTATTTTTGGCTGCTTTTAAGCTACTGTGGAGATGAGATAGTTCTAAATAACGGATGTACATTCACTTTTGAATGATGTACGATACTAAATGAATTAACCCCTTTTTATCACAGAGTTTGCTTACTAAATTTGTTTTGATACCCAGTAGTCACCATAGTTCACAACTGAAAACGCAGATATCGTTTATATTCACGTGTAATATGGTTTTCAAAGTTATTGACTACTGCGAGTCGATAATTCCTTTGTTGCTGCCAGCAATGTGACTTGTTGATCTGAATTGCTACGGAGATCTTAGCTGAGATATAAGATATGGTTGCTTGGATACTGCCTTTTACAGGGGAGGGCTTTAACAGTAGTTAGTTTCACGGTGCTTGACAGAATATGACGTAAAAATATACAAATGAATATAGAGCAGTACTCTGCCCATAAATTGTTTTCTTCTAAGAGATTATAATTGTTATTGATCGGACCTTAGCTATCTGACTTTGAATCTGTGATATGATTTCTCCTCGATTTCAATATTTCCCTGTATGTAGTAAAGACGTTCCCAACCAAATCATCTCTGCCACTGTTAGTAGTAAAATCACATTGTACTACATTTTTGTTAAAAAAAGAAGAGGACTGAATTTAAGAAAAAATAGCACGTCAAATTTCCCTTCACTGCCTCATAGATCAGGTTTTCCATTCTTCATAATACCGACTAACTTGGAATCAATGCTCTGTCTTCACAAATTGTTTTCATCCATGCTTCAATAAAAAGTTTGAAAAAGCATGACCAAGGATAAGGATGAAAGGAAACAAGACGTTAGACCGCCAAACTTATGTTGAATGTAATGAAACGTGCAGATCAACCAATTATGTAATACAGCTATCATATATTCGCTTCGGCGTTCCAATGTGTCAAGTCAGGTAAGTACACGTCACGTACTATATGACTATACTTCAAAGATATTTGTTTATTCTTATGATTGCATGTGCCTGTTTATACTATCTTGATGATTTTTGGTTATGAAAAGTAAACTTTAACTCTTTATTCTGAATAAAAGACGATTTAAAGGGTTTTTTCATTTGTTCAGTGTAAAATAGTTTTTAGGATCCGGAGTTTTATGCTGTGTATTCCTGCTTACACAAATATCCAATATATGTTTTATTTATACTCGACCTAGGTGTGCTATACATTAGCCTTCCAGCTCGAGTTGTTTGTGTGTGTGTTTTACGTATACATGTATATGTAGTTATTAATTAGAGCTTCGTGTATATTTCTTGCATTAAGTTCCTTTTTATCAAAATGCATAAGACCTGTATTTCAAAAGAAGTGGTAACCTTGATTAAACCTATTGTTTACTCTATTTACTATTTACTTGTCCAACTATGAATACGTCTAAACATCATCAAGTGTAGCACAATAATTTTTCAGAGGATATCTAGTCTCCAGTTTAATTTCTGACTACTAAACTGTGAGTCCATGATACTGTGGCCATTACAGATTGGATAAAGCCTCTTGTTTACCCACAATTTAAAAACAGTTTACCATAGGCAATCTCTCTACTAAGTTAGAAAATGCATACGTCAGATTGAGAATGAACCAATTATGTTGCGGTCTTTTCGTAGTTGTAGTTGTCCTTTAGACCATAAACAACAAACGATAAAACATAAACCTAAATCAGTATTGTTGTGGCAGTTGGTTTACTGCCACAACAATATTGATTTTATGAAATCAATGGGGATGGACTATGTTGCTATGTAATGGAGACTTTTTATCGACTCATCCAGCGGAAGTCTAAAGACAATTCCCTTCATAATGGAAATAAATACTCTTCGATTTCAATTGGTCGTTCTGTACAAATGAAGGAAACCGACGACAACATGGATTAGTTGCTCTCTGCTCTGAACTAGTATGACCATGGTTGGTTGATCTGTGGAGATTTTAAGGTTGTTGGATTGGTTTGAGGACAACAGGGTGGGTACATCAAGTATCCATGCTTTATGTGTTTGTGGGACAGTCAGACTGATGAGCAATATGATATCAGACAACAACGGTCACCAAGAGAAGTGCTGAAAGCTGGTTCGCACAATGTTTAGTCTCACCCTCTTGTTGAACCAAACAAGATGTTAGTTCCACCCTTACATATGAAACTGGGACTTTTGAAGAATTTTGTAAAGGCAAAGGTAAGAAAACGGAGAGGGTTTACTTTCTTTCAGGAAAGGTTTCCTCGGATAAGCTTCAAAAAGCTCAAGGTTGGCATTTTTGATGCGCCTCAGATACGGAAACTCATGAAGTACTCAATGTTTGATGATGCACTGAGTGCAACTGAGCTGTGTGCTTGGGTGTCGCTTAAGTCAGTAATTACAGCCTTTCTTAGAAAAAACCAGAGTGCAGAATACGAGAGGGAAGTCGAAGAACTCCTGAAGAACTGTCAAAAACGAGAAGCTCACATGTTACTCAAAATGCAATTTCTACGGTCCCACTTAAACTATTTCCATCAGAACTGTGGAGACTTAGTGAGGAACAAGGAGAGCGAGCGTTTGCACCAGGACATGCGTGTCATGGAAGAAGGCTACCAAGGCCCATGGGATGTAAACGTTCTTGTGGACTACTGTTGGCGAGACGTGATGACTGCTCAGCAAAGGAGAAAGTCACTAAAAAGGCCCTTCATCCATGATTACCTTTAGTGTAATGTATAATCTCTATTTTCTGAAGTTTGGTAGATAAAATACATACTTTGTGTGAAGCACTAAATCAAAAATTAAAAGTAACAAATTGCTCTAAAGGGGGGCGTTAATAACTATTCTTTTACAACTTTGTATCTCAAAAACTTGACCTGATTGGACAAAATAAGTATAATTTTTATATTTTGCAGAACAAACTACTTTAGAATCATCTAATACATGTGGATCTTTAAAACTTCGCAGGCCAGTCCTACCAACTATCCACTTCTTCTTCTTCGGCCTTCATCCGACGTTTGTCAGGTCGACCAACTATCCACTACCAACTGTCAACTAGGACCTATAAACTATAAACTATACACTTTATACTATCAACTATCACCTATAAATTATTAACTTTCACCTATCAACTATGAACTATTAACAATAAGATATGAACTGTGTATGCAAACTAATTAGCAAAAAAACCCAGAGAAAATTACGTATTTTCAGTTGACTTTACTGAGAACTCCATATTCTCGTTTGCTCTCTAACTTAATGAGTTACAATCATCACAGTTTCTATTATATATACTAATTTAGAAAGGTAACTGCTTACATTTCTGGCCAATCACAATTAAAAACAATAGGGCATAGTTATTTATCAAACACGATAAAACTAAGTACTTCACTTAGAATTAACCCCTCCCCTCCTTTTCCCAGAATCAATTTTTGGTATATACATGTCTTAAAATAATTATAGGAACAGTATTCTGTTAGAAGAGCTTACTGGTATCACCGCTTAAAATGTATGAGCACGTCCCTGTTGGGAATAAATATTTTCTACACAAAATTTAGGTTTTTCCTGTATTTTTTGCTCTTTTAGTTGTGTGTACTTCAATTTATTCCATCTTTACTTTGCCCGTTTTCCTTTCCAAATGAACATACGTGTTTGAAACTTGCATTTCGATGGAATTTTTGTCATTTGGTATGACTCTCACATACAGAGACTACTTGTTGCTTGAAATACAAGGCAAGTACAATGCGGTACTGTTTTTTATTCAGTGTTTTTTAGAGAGAAATACTAGAATAATTCCCTTTTCTGCTGTTGAATATTGAGGGTATCCAAAATAAAAAATTCTTTTGTGTTCTATTAAGACAAACTCAGTTGGTTCCTCCTTAATCTCTAAAAATTTAAAGATAAATTTAATGAAATAGTACCTAAACTAGACAATGAGGAGACAATTATGAGAACGAGACCAATCCTTCATGCATGTTTGGTAAATAAATTTTATGTATTTCATCTAATATGCTGGCTCCAGATGTCTAATGCCTTCCACTTACCATTAAGTAAGACAAGTAGGTACCAATAAATATTTTTATTCCATTAATTCAGATTAAAATTTTCATGAATGAGCACTTGCTGTGTTGTAAACCAAACATCGAAAGAAATCTGTAACTGAGTTTTTATTTCGATAAATGAATTATCTATGACAATTCCCAGTGTCGCATTGAGTGGCAAAAATACTTAAATATAATACTGAAACTAATGGTCATAATATAAAATATATATAATATCTGATGTAACAGAAATAAGTGCCAGGGTAGTTTTTTTGTCAACCTTGTCAAAGATAAGCATGTTGGATACTTTTTACCAGTATATATATATATTCGTATGAACTGATAAGGACAAAATACAATCATATATCTAGCAGATTGTTATGATTTAGCCAAGTTCTAAATTCGTCGTCAACTGTTCTGATATCACCTCTGATGCCAATCGTACGGCAATTCAGAACTTGTTCAGGTGTTTGCACGTCACCGCATGTGCAGTTCGGACTAATCAGCTAAACCAATCTTATGCATGTAGCTTGCATGCCGGCCAGATCTAATTCGGTTGAGAAGAACCAGTGGTCATACTTGAAGTTAGTTGTCTGTTTTTAGTCCATTTTTACACGAAAAAAAGACGAAAGAACAGCTAGCAGTTATGACCTGGACAAGAGCCAACAACCAAAAGCAACGAATTTTATTCAATACCGTGGTAATATTAAAAGACTTTTTTATAACAACTAAAGAACTCAGGAGCACCAGTGTAACGAATTGTTAGCTTGAGAAAGCTGAAATCAATATTTACAAGCTTGAAACCATCAGTTAAAAAAAACCTTAAAAATAAAGTGATATATAACATTACTTGATGCAACTCTTACTATGCCGGTCAATAAAGAGATAACAATCAAAATATGAAAGTGCTTCTCATAGTTACTATTTATTCTAGTGATACTCTTGGGAATCAGTTATCTTGTTATATTTACCTTTAATTGTTTTTGTGTCGTAATTTAGTGGTCAAATTGTTTAGGGCTTTTATTCTTTTGTTATCGAAGTACTTTATCAGGAATAACAACAGTATTTCCTATAATCTTGAAAATTCTGAACTTTGTGGACTCAGAGGAAGCCATGCAAGTGCTGCATTGCAGCAATCACATCAACAGTATATCCTACACCCTTCCAGTAATATGGCTTCCAGCACTGAAGAAAGAAACATAACAAACACAACAAGCACAACATAGGTATGACGCCACTTCCCGAAACAACTCCAGGCTTGTCTACACTCACGTCCGCACTACCAAAGTATAAAATAGCCGTATCTAATCATTTCAGTAGCCTGACGATGTGAGAAGTATCTCTCGAAACGTAGCTCAGAAAAAGCTTACGACTCATAACATGATAAAGCTCTTACATCTATAGCATTTACTATGTCTGCTTTTTGGATAATTAAATCTTTTCTCCTAATGTCCCGATGCCTCTTTGGTGTTGTTCAGGTTTCATTCATAAATCTTTGCGCTACTACCGTTGAAGGGAAAAAGTACTCTTCATATAATAATTCGCCGATCAATAATAAGCAACACCCGTATCATACTGTTAAATAAGATTTGTTATAACATCTAACAACTCTCAAGTCGTTTTTCCTTTGAGGGATAAATTTCCCAAGTTATAATGTCCGGGACTCCTTTACTGCTTTAAGTGTTGTAAATGCAATGCTACTTATTATGACAAATCTAATCGACTTTTTTATGTCCTTGTAAGTGAATATTCAGGGATCTCCGCTCTAACTGGAAAGAGCCTAAGATCCAATAACCATCCCTCGGCAAAACAAGAAGATTATTTTCAATTTCCTGAACACTCTCCCCTCCTCGTTTGGGAATAGACGGATTCCTAGTTCGATGACTTAACGTTGCATTAGACATGGAAACGATAGATAAAAAGCGATAGATAGATAGATAGATAGATAGATNATACAAAGCTATATGTGGATAAGGTAAAAGAGAGATAGAGAGAGAGAGAGAGAGAGAGAGAGAGAGAGAGATAAAGAGAGAGAGAGAGAGACATAAAGAGAGAGAGACAGAGAGAGAGAGAGAGAGACACACACACACAGAGAGAGAGAGAGAGAGAGAGAAACACCACGATCTAAGGAAAAATGACGTAAACAATAACAATTTGGGAAATCAGTGCACATTTCGAGCTTTTCTTGTGTTTTTTCCTACGTAAGCAGGAGCACAAACTAATCAGGTGCTTAAAATCCGGATTAAATGTTAAATAATAGGTGCTACAACTATTTTTTTTATCATGCTTTAAAGAAGGTAAATATCATACCAGGGATTTTGCTAAAAAGATATCCCGTTTTAAAACAAGGAATAAATTATAAAGGATTATGAATGTGCATGATTTAAGCAGTAACAACAAAGTAAAAAGAAAAGACAGTTTTAATATTAATTGAGCTCTTCTGTGTGAATTAAATTTTCCCCTTAGATTAGATCAAGGTATCTGTGGGTCATGTTGAAAACTTTAAAACCTGGCTCTGTCCTTTCCGTATTTTCTTATAAATAAAAAGTACCAGAGACAAAAAGAAAACCTCCTTCTCCCAGGATTCAAATTGAAAAAAATTTTGACAAAACCAGAAGTGATGATCATTCACCTATTATCGAAATTTGCATGTCACTTCAACTCACCATACAATGTTATGAGTGGAACCAACTTAACGAACAGCAAGCAAATTCATGGCAGGAAGTTCAAGAATCAAACAGTTCTTACAAGAGAAAACCGCAACATATAACTCAACAAAATGAACTAAAAAACATAAAATCTGAACAGACTTACAGCTTTGAAATTTATCAAAGAACCCTAAGCTATTCAAATTCTGTGCTGGCTTATATCCTGACGATTTTATAGCTTTGTGCACATACCTTAATAATTTTGGCAGTGATTGCAAACATATAAAATAGTAAGAACATGCGAAAAAACGAGTTCCGTTTTATTTATGTCCAAAATATAAAACCTGGAATAAAACCTAAACCATGTAAGAAAGATCAGCAGTTGATATTTTTGTCTTTTTTGTCAACCAATTTTAGAATACTACCTGCTTTTGAATTTGTAAACAAATAATAAATTGTCTTTCCTCAATTTCAAAAAAGTAGTACATCTGTCAAGAGTTTTCATAATGGCATTGCCCTCTTCTATTGCGGTTTTCAGACGATAACTCTTAATCTCCTTTGTTATGAATACACATACGATTCTAGGTTTTTCTTCAATTTTCATGGCTAAAACAATCAACATCGGGTCCCACAACAATTTCAAGCAGAAATTAATACATACTTTATGATGTTTTACTTGATTTTACACCCCCCCCCCCCACACACACACACACAAATTTTAAGTGAAAGACGTGTTCCAAAGACCTGTCTCTTACAGGCCTCGTTTTCGTGTTGAAATAAACATCACGTCTTCGAACGCGGGATCCGCCAATTTTTCTCTTCGCACTTGTGCACGCAATGACTTCAAATGAACTCTTAAGGAAAATATTTTGATAGACCCGGGACAGCCATGCCATAACAATTATTAACAACCAATAGTAGTTAACTGATCGAAAACATACCTGTGTCATACTTGTTTAGCTGATTCTGTTAATTGAAAGTGTATAAAGTATTTTGACGTTGTAAGACTTTATCATAATGACTATGCACGCGGAGACAAGCGAAAGCTGAATGTTAAAGAGAAGAATTTCAAGTTCTCGTGGATATATTCGTTGTTTATTCATTAACTTATTACTGGTGTTGACTGTAAACTATTTATTACATTTTACTTGTGAATTTAAATTGATGATGAACGGATACGTTCGAAATATATTTTTTAATGCTTTCTTTGCACTTTCTTTGTTATATAATATTTCGTTGTTAAGTACAAAAACCGCCAATAAATCAATATCTTCACTCCTACTATTTTACCTGTTTAAAAAGTTTACAGGATTCGATAAGGCCTGCATTGCTAAGTAAGGTTAACCCTTGGCCATAGTATACACGCTGCGGTTGGCAGTTTTACAATAATATGGCAGCTAGACACTATTCATATTACAAATAAATCCTAGAAAACAGGAAACTAGTCTATTTATTTATGTTTTTTCAGATGTTTACATAATGTACTACTACAATTTTGCTGCACAGTATAGAAGCAGGTTTCTTAAACATTTTACAGGTGCTCCAAAGTGGAAAAATTGCAATGGGAGAAAGGTCCTTGCAAAATAAACCTACCCAGCGACGGGGAGAAGCGACGCTGTATAACAGGCTACGGAGAAGCTGGAAAAATGCATTATTTGCTAGTTAAGCAACGAAAAACCAACCCTGGTATAACTTTCCTTGTGAAATATTACCCTCTCAAGAGGGGCACTAGAAGTAGCCAACACCTTGAAATAACAAGGTGTTTTGGGGAGGGGTTTTTTCATTGTATCTGTGGAAACATTCAAGCTATCAAACGTATGCTTATCGGTCAGCCTTTAAGACAAAAGAGTAAACTCCGAAAACCAGAAAAGTTAACTTCAATAAATGATAAGTGCTCAAAAACAGCTTATCCACATGCTTACTAACAAAATCGTGCTTTAAATCAATAACTATCGCGAAAAAAATATGAATATATTAATGGCAAACCAGTGTTTAACGTTAGGAAACTACTTGTTAGTCTAATTTGTTAGACTTTTTGCAAAATGATAATTTGCATCTTTTGAGATAAATCCATTATAAACGGGAAAAAATGTCAATATCTAAAATTCAGTGTCCTTAGTATGTAGTACCTTGGTTTGCATTAAGAAAATCACTTTCTTCCACTTCTGAATGTCCTCAAATTTCACTGCAATCTTTACTTTTAGCCTTAATCATATCTTATCATCAAGGACATCGTGGGTAACAGTCCCAACTCTCCAAGCACCGATGCAGTAGTACCCTAGTCGATTCAAAGGCATTTTGTCTGTAAAAGGGCAATGCCAAGGGCAAAACGTAATTGATTTTTTACTGTGGGCGACTATTCCATCATCTGGGTTGGGCTGCTTATCCATTTCAGATCTTGTCATAGCAGCTCTTGTTTGTGCAAACAGTAAAAATTGATAAAGGGTTGGACAAGTACTCCCAAAGGTACTAGCATTCGACATGATCAACGCTGAAGACCAGAATTTAAAAGTACTGTTTCCTGGAATACCCACCTTAAAAAGCAGTTTATCTAATGTACCAATTAAATTTGACCTCAAGATTTTTCAGTGTGACTTTGAAAGCAAAGACTTCAGTCAGCATCAAGGGCGATATCCTGGAAAACCTCCTTGTAAAGAAGTCTCTGTTTTTGCTTTATCGTTTCCACAATGCCAAACAAATGGTAACCTTTCTGAGTTTGAATTCCTGAAACAAGCACCAGCATTATAATAAAACGATGTCAACCTCCGTTTTTAAACCAGAGTTGGAGTACAGGTTTTTTATCCTCAAGTGCACAAACGACTTTGTTGATGTTCACAAAAACAAAATTCGGAGAGCAAATATCCTTTAAACTTTAACAGTTTGTTCCACCTGAAACAATTATATATTTTACAATCATAGTCTTCCAATTTTTTACAAAAGGCTCCAATGGTTGATAATAGCTACCCTTTCTTGCCTTGGGTGTTGAGAAGTCTCTTGTTTTTTTAATGAAAAATGAGACCTCTGAGCCAAACCAATGCTTTATTCATCTAATGTCTGCATCGACCTGTTATGGTGACTTTATTTTCTTTGGTAAAATACGATTTGACATTGTTTTATGTTACGTGAATACCGCAACCCTTAATAAGCATGGACTTGTTGAATCCAGTTTAATCTGAACCCTATTTAAATGATTTCATTTAAAATTCCTAGTGTCCGAAATTCAAGAAGTAGTTTAAGTAGAAAAACACAAATCAGCTGTCTCTGACCACTTGATCTAACACTTTTCAAATGCCATTTCTCAGATGCCACTCTTGAAATTGCACTCTTAGAGGCCACTTAAATACCAAAGTTCTTCTTAGTTTAGTATGCTGATATCAAATTCTTCTCGAAAGTCATTACCGCTATTACTCATTAGACCTTTGTAGAAAATTGCTGAAAATTTCTCCAAATAATTTAACTTAGAAAGTAATTTTTTCCTTCATTTTTATGATCATAATGACAATAATGATCATAATGACAATAATGATCATAATGACTATAATGATCATAATGATAATAATGATCATAATGACAATAATGATCATAATGACAATAATGATCATAATGATCATAATGATCATAATGATCATAATGATAATAATGATCATAATGACAATAATAATCATAATGATAATAGTGATCATAATGACAATAACGATCATAATGATCATAATGATCATAATGATCATAATGATCATAATGACAATAATGATCATAATGATCATAATGATCATAATGACAATAATGATCATAATGACAATAATGATCATAATGATCATAATGATCATAATGATAATAATGATCATAATGACAATAATGATCATAATGATCATAATGATCATAATGATCATAATGATAATAATGATCATAATGACAATAATAATCATAATGATAATAGTGATCATAATGACAATAACGATCATAATGATCATAATGATCATAATGATCATAATGACAATAATGATCATAATGATCATAATGATCATAATGATCATAATGACAATAATGATCATAATGATCATAATGATCATAATGATCATAATGATCATAATGACAATAATAATCATAATGATAATAATGATCCTAATGACAATAACGATAATAATGATCATAATGATAATAAGGATCATCATGATCATAATGATTACCTGTATAATTATGATGATCATGATAATAATGATAATCATGTCAACTTATTGCGACATGATCAATTTGCCACTAAGCAGGGGATGTCCATACTCTCCTTTAAATAAAAGAAAAAGGTACTCTTGGCTTTTATTTATACTTAACTATCTGTCAAGACGTTTTTAATTGCTGGGTTAACGTAAAGCATCAGTACCTTTGATGAATTTATCAAGATTGTTGAATAACGTAAGGCAAGTCCTGGAGAAAACTTATGGAGATTTATGACGGAAGGGATCATGTCAGGCCATTTTGTCACACCCCTTAATATGCTGGCCAAATTTTTAGACTCCAAATATGTTGACCAATTATCAAAAGCACTAAAAAATCGACTATTTTTGCTTGTTATTGAGTAGAAATGTTACCTTATCTTCTCTAACAAATGCTGCGGTGTTTATCAAATTTTTAGGACATTTTTGCGGCGATTATTGAAGGTTGCCGTTTATTTCAAACCGACCATTATTTTGTCATGGATAAAAATAACTACAACAAAATTAGTCCATTACAAATCGACATCAGTGTCTTAATCATTGTCTTCAATCCAAAAGGTGAAATGCCTCAGGTGCATCTTCTTTATGGGAATTTGTTTATTGAAACAGATTATTTGTTACTGTCATCTCTTCAACAATCTGAAGCTAATCTTTTAACAAGAAACCCATTTGAACAAAGTGTCCGTTCTTCGAAACAATAAATAAGATTGTCTTTGGTACTATTAACATATCTCCTTTTCATGACATTGATGAAGAATAAAAGAATAGACTAAGCATTTGTGTCGTTTTTCCATCGTCCCAATTTTAAAAAATAAACGCCTATTTTTATGTTGTTGCATTTATTAGAAGGCGATGTTTATTAGAGGAGTTAAGGTACTTACAAATAATATTTTTTACTCCTGAATTTCTCGAAGCCTAAATATCTTAACCCCTAGTCAAGTTTAGACACAATGGTTTTTTAAGCCCTTAAAATATTAGACTCCAAACCTCGTCTGACCTACATTTTAGATCCCAGATATGTACATGATCATCCTTATCACAATAATCAATGAGTTCCCTCCCTGCGTAGACAAATGAAGTGCAAATTCATGTTGTTGTTTTCTGTTCCATACTAGCTATGGTGATAATTATAAACATTGTCTGGCAATTAAGGTTGCTATTGGCCAATAAATGTTATGTTATATTTAAATGCAAAGCTTTATGAAGAAAAAATATATATCCCAGGCTACTTTCATCGACATCCCTTCTTCATTAAATTTAAATTTTTAATGAAAAAGGCTTTCGATGGGTACCTTGATAAAAACATGGCAAATATCTGATGTGAAAGGTTTCAGTACCCCAAAACTGGCCTCTGGCAGCTTTAAAATCAGCATAGATAACAAATTGTACTTTTAATTGCTTATGATAGTTATTGAATTTTAGAATTTTTATCATCCTTTTCAGGTATCTTAATAGCTTGTATCCAACTGGTTTGAATACAATTCTCTTCATGATCTGCTAACATTCTGTCAGAGCTATAACACTGAAGAAATGTTATTTATTTTTATGAGTTGTCTGGTTGTACATTAGTTTGTTAAAATCTTTAATCAGTATATAATGCTTGTTTTTGTCTTTGGTAATTAATAGAAGCTTCAGATGATCTTCATACTTTTCTTTTGAGACAGAAATCGGATATACTTGTTTGTTTTCATATCCAAACACATTGATATCAATCTTATTCTGCTTTCCAGTTTTGCTACACTGTTTGATTGTAATTAAAAAATCAATATCACTATAACCTAAATAATGAATAACTTGTTTATCTGATTTTTTAATTCTGTTAGCGTTTTTTTAGGGCTCAAATGCCTTGACACTACCTGAAGCATTCATTATCCTCATTTTCCATGTTCATCAATCCTTTACCACTATTTCTAACTTCTGTTCTTAATTTAATATTTGATGATTTGGTCAATGGTTTATAATTAACAACATTTAAGTAGTGGTTTTCAAATTCGGTTTAAGAGTTCTTGTTGTGTTATTTATAGGAAGTGAGCTATTTCAGTTTAGTTTATTATTGTTTGTACTTTACTATTAAAATATGCTGTTTTATAAT
The DNA here is from genome assembly GCA_003991215.1 of Morbakka virulenta. Lineage (NCBI taxonomy): Eukaryota > Metazoa > Cnidaria > Cubozoa > Carybdeida > Carukiidae > Morbakka > Morbakka virulenta. The sequence continues at coordinate 207,609 of RDPX01000063.1, read as the reverse complement.
CAAATCTTTTATTAGCATATTTTGAAGAGTAACTTTATTGTTTTAACAAAGTGAATATCGTTTATTTCATCCAATTCTCTTTTAATGCGATCTTCAATAGCTCTTTCAATATCTTACAATTTTAGTAATGGATCTTTATTATTTACTGAATTAATTTTATAACTTTTTTTATAACTCCTTAATGGTTATTTTGTTGCTCTAATTAGAAAAGTCTTTGAAGCAGAAACAGATTAGCAAATAATGATATTATTTTCTTAATTTTTAACCACCTCTAAAAAAACTATGCATTCTGTTTATTTTGCTCCATGAACACCTCAATTCATTTTTGGTTAGTTAACTTTCTCAAAATCTCTCTTGTTCATTTCTATACTATAGCTACGGCTTTTTTTATTGAAACCACTACCATATTGAATTATTAAATTCACGTATCTTTTATCAATCCTATCATTTGAATAAAAAATATACTTATCTTCTTTATTACCATTATTCATTATTATATCAAATTTCGCATTATGATATCCACCATCATCATCATCATTTGCTATAGAATTGTCACCATCTGAATCATATCCAGTAAAACCCTCTTCATAATATTCTCATTATATTCAGTTTTCATCATCAAACAGGTTCTCATTCTGTTGTTTAATGATGTTATCATCTTCTAATATATATTTAAGGAAGGCTTCATCCTGTTTTCTGTCAGGTGTAGCTGGTAGTATTTTGTTATTAAGACCATTCAAATCTCGAATAACAAATTTCATTTTTCTTTTGTAATCAACCCACAAGACCATATTCTTATTTATCAATAACATCATTTTCTTTTTCATCAACTTTACTCAATAAATTCATAATATATTTCTCCATTTCTCCAATAGTTATTGTTCGAGCGAGCGAGAACACTACATTGCAGCCGCAGTTTTAGATTCAGGAAAGAGCGCCAAATCTGGGATATTTTCCAAATGGTAAGAGATATCAAAAACATTTTTTAAAAAATTTGTTCAGAATATGTAACTTTGTGAGGGGAGGGGGGGCAGGGTTACTGAAGTAATAAAGAAAACAACCAAAAGGTTGACAGGAAAAAATCATTTTAAAAAAATTATTATTTTTATTTTGAAATTTTGAAAAGGACGTCTATTGACTATAAAGTAATCTCCTCAATCGCACATGTCCTCAGTAGTGCAGTGGTAACAGTACGTGAGTGAACTCTTCGATGATGACAGAGATAAGATGCATCAAACAGATTCAGAAGTCAGTAATGGTAAAGAAATTCTAATTGATGAAGTACAGAAAGCTATTCAAGATCTGAAAGCAGGCAAGCTCTCGGAATTGACACTATTATCACTGAGATGATCAAGGTTTTAGATGATGAGAATATCTCAAGATTTACATCATTCTGTAACAGAGTCTACAAGAACGATATTTTACCAGGTGACTTGAATGACTCAGTCTTTGTTAGACTAGCTAAAAATGTTACTGCAGTGGATTGTACTGATTTTAGAACATTGAGTCTGTTGAGTCATGTCCTAAAAGTAATACTAAGAGTGATTTTAACACGTAACAAGACCAAAATTGAACAAGAAGCGAAAGAAACGCAGAATAAATTTATCAGTGGTAAAGGCACAAGGGAAGGGATTTACAACATGAGAATCATCAATGAAAGGTTTATTCGCTTGGCAAAGAATGCCTGTTTTATTGACTGTCAGAAAGCTTTTGACCGTGTAAATCATGTGAAGCTGATGACTTATTTAAAACAAATAGGTAAAAGAGGAAGAGATGTGGCTTTCATCAAAAACTTATATTGGAGTCAACGAGCTTTTATAAGACTCAACTGTGGATTGTCAAACAGTGTAAAGATCAAGAGAGGTGTAAGGCAGGGATGTATATTATCACCTTTTCTTTTCATCCTCTATACCGAATACATCTTCAGGGCTAGTGAAGACATGCCAGGTGTGAACATTGGAGTTCATAATATTACAAATTTAAAATATGCTGATGATACAGTCCTGCTAGCAGAAAGGGAGAGCGACCTTCAAGACTTACTTAACAGAGTGAATGAAGTGGCCAAGGAATTTGGAATGGGAATGAATATTAAGAAGACAATGGGGATGATTATAGGAAAGGAAAGTCCAACACCAATAATTTCTGCAGTTAAATGGAGATGAAGTAAAGCAGGTGCAGCAGACAGTTTATCTGGGTCAATTATTAACAGAGGATGGCAGGAATGAAAAAGATATAGAGAGAAGATTATCCATGGCTAGAGCAGCATTCATCAAGTTGAGGAGTGTATTGACTAACCTTAGGTTAGCAATAGAAACAAGACAGCGAATTTTAAAATGTTATGTTTGGTCAACTCTTTTATATGGTGCTGAGACATGGACCTTGTCTAATGTGTACAAGAAGAAAATAGAGGCTTTTGAGATATGGACATATAGAAGAATGTTGAGAATACCATGGACTGCACGAGTCACCAACAAGGATGTACAGGAAAGACTACAAATACCATTACAACTGTTGAAAATTATTAGGAAGCGTAAAATGCAGTATTGTGGTCATGTCATCACAGCAAACAAAATACAAAGATTACTTCTGGAGGCAAGGATAGAAGGAAGAAGACCAAGAGGAAGACTTAGAAGAGAATGGTTCACTGACATTATGGAGTGGATTGGCCTCAGTTACCATCAGACGGTCAGAGCTGCACAAAACAGAAGCTAGTGGAGATCAATCATCTTCTCCAACCCTCCGCAGGATGGAACCTGAAGAAGTATCTCGGCATTTCACGCGAAAGACTGGGGTTCGATTCCCCGCTGGGGAAAACTTCTTTTCTTTTTTTTGGGTTTTTTAAATGCTTTTTATCATTTTTTTTTAGTAAAAATGCTAACAAACACTATACTACAGCCGCAGTTTGGGGTAACAGTACTTTGTTTGCGTTTGGCAACATAAAATTGAATTGGGGTACATATTGCGTTGTATTAGAGAATAGTAATAGTATGTAGTAGTGCTGACAGTGTGGATGCGAAAAGAGGGCCAAATCTGGGATATTTTCCAAACAGTAAGATATATCAAAAACTTTTTTCAACAATATTTGTTCAGAATGTGTAACTTTTGGAAGGGGCGTTACTGAAGTAACAATTTCCGCTAGGTGGCGCTATTTCCAAGAAAGCGTAAAAGGAGCAGGTAAATGTTAAAATTTAAGGTCACATTCATATCACAGGTATTGGTAAATGGTCAAATTTAAAAATTGAAATGGTATAAAATTTGTATGACCCGCCATGCTGATGTGATTTTATTAATGCAGCGAGAAGGTGCAAAGCCCTGCCTGATATTAGGGCACATTTCATGAATGCATTTTGTAAATGATACTAAAAATGCATTAACATTGGTGGAAGTGGGATGGTGCAAAATTTTTCTAACTATTTTTGCAAGCTCTGTCGAAACATTCCACGTCTTCAGTGTGGACGTCTATTTCCTGGTAAAACAATATATCTTTAAACCATTTTTATTTTTAAAAAGGTTTGAAATAAATATTTTAAAACTCCATTATTATGAGTAATATTTCAGTAAACAAAAGCAATTATCATATTCATCTAATTAATAAAATATATGAATGTGATGAATCAGGTGGAGTCATTAATATTGTCAAAAAAGAATCTTTTAATTATTACACAATGGTTATATAAAAATAAATATAAAAAATAAAATAAATGCAAAACACATGAGATATACTATGCTCGTCGATTTGTTTATGAGTGTTTTAAGGGAGTCATTTCTCCTTGAAGTCATCCACTATGTCAAGAACGAAAGAGATGATAAACGTTTCATGTAATCTACAGCTTGTTACACCACAAGCCAACAACAAAAGATCTGCTGAAATCAGAAATTATAGTTTTGTTAAAAATAATCATAAAAATAGGAAGTGTGTAAAACCACTAATTGTAATACTAATGAAGTAACCTGTTATAATAGTTTGTATGCTGTACAACAAAAAGTAGTTGTTAATGTTGGTATTGTTAAGAGAATTGCTGAAGGTATTTCTTACTGTATGACTGGTGTTTCAAAAAAGGTGGATTTTCATATAAATTTAAGAATATTAAATAAGAGGGTAAGTCTGATAATTTTATTGAATCCAAAAATAAGTTATCTCGTTTTGAAAAAAAGAAACTTCGGGCTTAGACTGCACAGCGTAGGGGCGTGTCCTTCGGGTGGCGGATGAGGGATTGCCCACGTGCACAAAGGCAGTCTAAGGTTGATGCTAAAATACAAGAATCACCTCTTCTTATACCCAATGACGACCCTGTTTTCGTTTAACAAATTCTTTTATCGAATATGGTTTTAATTTTTTGTTTTTCTTTAAACAACAAGCACATATTTAATCATCATCATTTTTGCAACCAAGAACAAATTCATAATCCTGTAATATGAATTTGGTCTTCATAGACCAACAAATCGGACATTTCGACAAAAGCATCATTTTGCTGTTTGTAGGTGTCCTATATTTATTGAAATTAGCTGCTTGTTTCTTACACTTTACACAATAGCTTTCAGTCATATATTAATACTTTCTCTCTCTCTCTCTCTCTCTCTGTCTCTCTCTCTCTCTCTCTCTCTCTCTCTCTCTCTCTCTCTCTCTCTCTCTCTCTCTCTCTCTCTGTCTCTCTTTCTCTGTTGTACTTCACGTCACTTATTGTGACTCTGCATTTCTCACATTGTTGACAGTGTGCAGGGCTCTCCCCGCAGTCAGTGTTCTCCAGTAGTCTCTATCCTGAGCTACCTGTTCTGGTTCAATAAAAGTGACCCCAGATCTGCAAGGTCACGTGATATGATGTTGAACCAGGTGGTTTTGGTTTTGCCTCGTGGTTTTAAATGGAGTACCCAAATCAAGAGAAGAAGAGTAAAATGGCTCGGCCATGTATTACGTATGCCAGAAGAAACACCAGCCGAACTTGCGCTTGGAGAGAGATATGAATACATTATACAATTTCATCAAAATTCTTCATACATGTTTTCTGCTATTTATCAAGAAGCAGAAGCTCATATGGATCCACTTTATCAAATAATTTTGAATTAATCATATTCTCCTTAGCAATAAGGTTGTAATTATTTTTTGTTGGTGGTGTACATAATATCATTTGACAGCAACTTTGTCTCAGTTTTTGTGGAACGTTATAATATCATTGACTGATGTAAATTGGATTGATTTGATTTGATGATGCCTACCATCCGTAAAATGATTAGTTATCTTGTTTTGAAGCTTTTCTGGAGCATCAATTAGATCATCAAAATCAAAATGTTTTCAAGGGATCAGATTCTTACCCAAAGTAAAACAGGATTCTACATTATCAACATTGATTCAACAATCGGTTCCGGCACCCATTGGGCTAGAAGTTTTATTAGGCCTGGTATGATTCTTTTGGGATAAACTGTATAGTGGAAGTTCTTTATCTAATAAACTATCTATCTATCTATCTATCTATCTAGTTATTTATCTAATAAACTAAGAGTAAATTATTTGTATAACTCCGTGCACATCATCAAGATTTGGAATCAGTGTTATGTGGTTACTATTTTTTGTACTGGATCGTTGAAATTAATAAAAGGAAGAACTATTATGATTTCTTTAAACCATTTTCACACACAGACACAAAATTCAATGAATCATTCATTAAAAACTATTTCAAAATTATATAACCTAATATAAATATACAACATGGGTATATTCGATGTTATGTATACCAAAAATGTTACAACAACTGACGTAAGCTCAGTGGAATCAGATAAATGTGTGGCTGATGCAAAGCGTCTTAGCAATCTTTTAGACCCTAAAGTAGCATCAGACGATTTAATTCTTGGCCATGCAAATAAAAAACATCTCGAAAAAGATACTGGAGGAATGATTAAATCAGGGATTAATATGAACAATAATGATCCTTTCTGTCTTCAGAATCTACCAAAATTTGATAGCTGGTCATTATCTTTTAGATGTCTAAAATGACATTTATTACATCACCTCTGTGAAACTCTTTTGTGGGAATACAACACCCGATTTGCTGTATCGATTTATGAAATAGATCATGGTAATTTTAATGAAGTTATATATGATGGCTTAACAAGACAAAAATCGATATTGTACGATCAGACGTTATCTGAATATCATGCTGAGCAAACAACACTAGCTTACCAACCAACAATATATACTAAAGTAAACAGAGTTAATAATAGGAATCTTAATTTTAATGGTAGTCAACGAATGATTAGTGATATATATCTTAATACTTCTAACAAATCAAACAATAGTTCAGTGCGTAGTCAAGATATTATAGATTTGTTCATTATATATAGACTGAAGAGTCTCAATGGTACATACTGGACCAAAAACGCTTTATTTGGTCACGGCGACCAAAGATTTGATAAATTAGCGGTTTTTTATTTGATAGTCATTTGTTGTTGATGATACAACAGATGATCATATCATAGTTGTTCCGAGCAGTTTCAACAATAAGAACTCAAGTCCTAAGTGGAAATTACCAAACTAAAGCTAATGCTGGTGAATTAAATAAATTGTGTTGCAAATTCTAATTTCTAGCCAAATTCTAGTTATCAAAATATACTAGCTGGAGTAAACAAATCTAGTATTTGATGTAATGAAAAGAAACTATGTAATTTTACTGCAAGAACATCACCAGTATCCAATAAAATGACATTGGAAGATGCAGTCCCCAATGGTTCTGCTGGATTAAAAGAATCAATAGCTTTTTTCGTTGTGTATAAAGAAAAAGTTGTTTTAGATCCAGATATTAAACCACACCATCATGTGCTTGGTGAGAACTGGTTTGAAATTGACCACCACCCAATTACCTTTTGATCACAATCCAATTACTTTAGCTGAAATTCATACATACTATTATATATAATATGGCTGATCCTCAACTCTGCTTGAATTGTTTGCAAGGTACTTTTTATATCACCAAAGAATTGTGTTCAAATGTTAATGATCAAATATTAAAAAGTGCAATGATTTATCAATTGTTAACATACCATATACTGGATGAAATAATAACAATTGATTCTATTTTGCTAGAATACGACTATAAGATAGTTGTTGAACTCACGTATTAGAAAGACCATTCAGAAGCATAAGGTGTTGTCCTGTTCATTCTACTTTTCATGATGCATTTGGTCGTTTCTATACTAAGTATCATAAAGGCAGAGGACATTGTTATATTTTCTCTGAAAATATAACACCAAATTTTAAAAAAAAGATCACCTCTATTGGGCCACATAACTGATTTCCTTAGCTTGTTTAATTGTAACAGATATTAAATAATATTTTAATAAATAACGTATGAGTAGTAAAATAATAATAAAAAAAATAAAAAAGTTATTGTAATGATGATGTACATGATGCACTCATATATCTAGAGGAATACATATGTATTTTTGTAATTGTTTATTACAAGAATCTAGTAAACAAATCCATTGTTTTTTATTGTGATGAACAAAAAATAATTAATGATAATGGTACGATTGTATGTATAATATGTGCTTCGAAATTAGGTTATGAAATTACTGAAGAGTTTTCTGATCATTATGAAAATAGATCTAAAAATTTGAGAAAATCTATATATGAATACTAATTTTAAGATATTCACCCAAATGGAAAAACAACAACAAACACACTCAAAATATTTAAAGAGATCAATAAAATACTTCCTGACATTTCTGAAAATAGAAAAACAATGATAAATTTAGAATACATTTTAAGGAAGCTGTATATGATGCTAAATTTACCATTTGAAAATATTCGTGGGAGTAAGTGGAAAACCACTATTTCTAAGAATGAAAACTACTGGAATCAAATATTGAATCGAATTAGTGATAAGATAAATAAGATTATTAGAAAATGAATATGGATACGGTTAGATGAATGACAAACTTAACCAAAAAGCTTAACTGACAAAATTTAATTGAAAAGTTTAAAACAAATTTTAGTAATAAAAAATGATGTAACATAAATTGATTGACATAAATTGATTGACATAAGATGATTTATGTTGTGAATAGCACAAATCTGTTTGTTTGATCACCATAAGACATACAGAGCGATGATAAGAGATTGCTGTTGAAGAGTCTAACACATAAGTTATTTTTTAACATACGTTATATAAAGGAAAACAATGATATGATTAACTGAAAGGATTGATATAAGATGAATTATGTAGTAATAGGGTAAGTCAAAATGTTAAGTGATAGTTAAACTAGTAAATGATTGCTGTTTAAGAACCTTATCCATTAAGTATTTTTTAGCATATGTTGTACATAGGAAATCAAATATTATTAACTAAATATTATAATTTATATAATGATTCCCTGAAATAATTTAGCATGAGATGGTTGATAAAAATTGATTTAACATAAATTGTTAACATGAATTGTTAATTTATATTGTTATTATGGAATTGTCTTATGACATAAATTTATAAAATTATTATAATGAAATGGGTTTTTTTTCAAATTGTTATCATAAATTATTATTATGAAATTTTGTTTTCAAATTGTTATCATAAATTATTATTATGAAATTTTTTTTTTCAAATTGTTATCATAAATTATTATTATGAAATTGTTTTATGACGTAAATTTATAAAATTATTATTATGAAATGGTTTTTTTTCAAATTGTTATCATAAATTATTATTATGAAATTGTTGTTATGGAATTGTTTTATTACAGGAATTTAGAAAATAGTTATTATGAAATAGTTATTATGAAAATTTATAATATAACATGAAACAATTGTATGATAAGTGCTTTCGTAGTTTGAGGAGTTAGAGAACATTTTTTTATAAGAATTTATAATATTTAATAAAAATGTTCTCGAACCCTCAGCTACTATTTTACTCAAGATCCACTGTTTTCGACGATCAGGTACAAACCACATTACTGTGAAAACCTGGCACCTTTGTGTTGGTGTAGTGGCGAAGAAAGAAACTGTTTTGTTGGACACGGTAATGGAACAAACTGAGTTCTCGAGTCTTAACAAATGCAAGCGTTTTCCCAGCTTGCAATTTGTTGGTTCTCTCGGGGTTTTTTTCTCTTTTCCTTGCTTTTTTTATAAATCTTTTCCTCCTATTTATTTTCAATTTCCATCGTTATTTCATCCAACGTCTTCCTCAGTTCTGTTTCAAGACACCCACTATTGTTTGGGACAGATAGCACATATTTGCACCTTGACATACAGCACTTATTTTGTCCCCGTTATTTTTTCGTTTGATTAAGAAAGACCATACAAATCGAAATGTCATAATACTTAGCAAGAATCAAAAGATATCCTGTGAAATAATACTCATCCTACTTTTTTGAGTCACTACTGGTTGGATGCTGGAATATAGTGTTATCCATTTGATGATAGGTATAACATTTTTTTTATAGGGTTTTCCTGATTTTTAATGAACTTAGTGTAATGGGAACCATTTGAGTTCAAAGCGAATAGTAAAGAAATATCTATTTGCCGCAATATAATTCACTTGACTTTAAATTCCAAAGAGATAGAGAAATGGCAGGTTTGGTACAACTGAATTAAAAGAAAGGGATAAGCTGATTTTTATGACAAATACCTTTTTTTCGACCAGAGCATCAATGAATAGTTCAATGAAGACGTATTTTTCCTCGACTTGCTAATTTATTATAATGGTATACATTGTACAGAGATAGTACTTTGTAAAAAAGACCTGCAATTTTATGTTCTGAAACAAAAAAATAACTATCTTTGAGAGGCTATATGAAAAGTACAGCTCGATTCCAAAATTTCACTCTTAATATTTTTTGGCTTTCATTTAATCCTAGCTCTCTTTAAATAGATGGTATGGTAAGCTAATTTTTTTTCCCAGGTGAAGACAAAAAAATCATAGAAATCTCCAATTAAATGAGTAAAGTGACGGAATTGTATGAAGATGAGGTATTGAAGTTTCTTGACACGATTTCTGACTAGGAACACTATCGCCATGATTAAGCGACCTATTAATCTTTACTTTATTGATAGTTTTTCCTGATGGGTTCTTTAAAAAGTTCTACAACATTTTAGTCTTAAACCAGATGGTTCTGGAGGTTAGATCAGAGAGGATGGACTGTTCATCATTGAAGGATTATGTCACATATAGTATTTGCAGAGGAATAGGCAAAAAGTCTTTCAGAAAAAATTACATTACATATATTATGTACTATTTTTAGTACAGCAAAAAAATTTCAACAATTTACATTGACTGAGTTTGTCATTATTTACAACTATTTATACGACCTTTTCAAATTACAAATTACTTAGTGATAATCCTGTCAGTCTATTAACAAATGTTAAATATGTGCTACTTACAATGAAAGTCAAAACCATTTATAAAAATTTATACATACAAACTTAAGATAATCATTATATTAAAAGTTTAAAATAGAGACTGCTTTCACAGGGAGAGAGAAAGAGAGAGAGAAAAAGAGAGAGAGAGAGAGAGAGAGAGAGAGAGAGAGAGAGAGGAGAGAGGAGAGAGAGAGGGAGAGAGGGGGAGAGAGGG
>RDPX01000063.1:152844-173838 GCA_003991215.1 Morbakka virulenta | reverse complement strand
TCAAGAGAAGTTGCGGCTTTGAGGCTCAAGCACATCCTCGGAAGCAAGGCTCCCAAATTTGTTTCCGGTTGTGAGTGACATACTACTTTACACACGTTTTTCGGAGAAAAAAAATGGAAGAGGGAAGAAGCCAGCAAATAAAAAGATTGAAAATGAAAATCCAAGAAGAAAAATAATCTTTAACTGAGGTGACTTCCAGGCTTGCTTAGAGCGAAGGAAATAAAAATTTTTAATAATTTTCAAACTTTCAAAATCCAGGAGTCCAGTGGAGAAAGTACTGGATAAATATTTCTTCCGATCACTAAATTTCAAGTTTATTTATGGTCTGGTCAATCTTGTTGTATTTTCCATGATGAAGATAAGAAGTTCGTGAGGTGGAGTTACCAATTCTATGAAATGTTTTAAAGGTTTTATGAAAATGAATGCAATATTAAAGTTCCGTGTCTCTGTGGCTCTGTTTTTGTTAAAGAGTCAACAGAGGGTCCATAATGAAAATAAGGTCTTCATGATCTGTATTATGCTACCCCTGCCACCGTTTCTCTAGATTACCGTCCCGCCTGTTTGTTTCGTTCTTTTTTGTTTCTGTTTACTCTTATTTTTTTAACTATTTTGGATAACATCATGTATTTGGTTTTTAACATTTACCTTTGAACATTTGTATTTTTTTGTTAGTGGCGAATAAATAAATAAATAAATAAATAAATAAATACATACATACATACATACATACATACATACATACATACAGAGAAAATTATTTAGCAACAGATCAGTGGTACGTCAGTGTTTATAAAATTCTTTTTCCTTTTCATGCTAAACTTTATTTGGTTTAAATTTCTGGTTTTGAGAAATTTCACTTCTTTCGTGACTCTCTCATACAGAAATTTCTTCTTTTTTTATGCTCATTTTTCTCCATTGTAATTTCTGGTCAGACTGATCACACAGGAGAGTTATTTGTTGTGATGAGAGATTTCTCTGGGCAAACCCCCTTTTTGAGTCAAACCCCGTTTCTTGTGCAACAACAACTGGTACAAAGTGCACGGGGTGTTGTAAAAATACTTAAAACAAAAGGCACAAGAGCTTCTCGGGCCATTTCTCAAGAGTGAATTTGGGTCTCAGAGGAATAAGGTAGAGCAATTTATGATGTTTTAAGGATTTCACGAATTACAGGAGGATCAGCTTTCACGATTGGCCTTTCAGGTTAACAATGGCATTTTCTGTTGGGACTTGACAAACACGATCACTTGCAGGCAACGAGTATTTAATCTTCATTTGACTCGATTACCTTGATTGCGCAATTTACTCGATTGTGATGCACTCTCAGTCGACATTTATCTTTGAGAAGTGCATGTGTGAAGGATGATATTTGTACAATATTATTTCGCGTTACAGTTCAATGCACGTGTACTTTTTACATTTGGTGTTGTATTTTATGGGAAATTAGAATAACGGATCTTGTGTAATTAACAGCCAACAATCATTAATGGAGATTTCTTGCCTGTGGGAAAGTTTACATGGTACCTGCAAGGGCCTTCAGGTAAGGTTTTGGGGAGATTTTTAAATCATATTTTTCAGTTAGTCTTTCTAAAGTGAATTTTTAAATGTTTTCGTCTTCATTCGTTGCACCCATGTATTATCAGTTCTTTACTTATTACTGGAAACCTCAAGAACCCTTTATTGGGATACACACAACATTTTTTGAATTAGAATTATGTGAAGAAATGTGCTTATGTTTTGTTTCAGTTGTTGATTGACCTGCACTGATTCCACTGAAGCCTTTTCAAAGGTAATGTGACATGGTAACTTGCTTAACCACTTAAAGGGCTGTCCATACACCCACCAAGATACTGGTGGTGCCGTGAACTGAGTCACGTATTGTGTATATTGTGTATTTATTTTATTGGCACTAACTTGCCAATAGCGAATGTTTGCAGAGTGTCTAGTTGTGAAAAACATGCTTTGGCGTCAATTGGATTGGGAATATGACATTTGGAATTTGATAACTCCTGTAAACAGAATCAAATGCTTCAGAAGCTTTGATTACACTTTAAGTACAGCTTGAGTACCGGTATTTACTGATGGGTTTGGGAGATTTTTTCTTCTTTTTCCCTTTTACTGCGGTACAAATCTTAGTAGCTTTTTAACTTATGGCATTAGTTCTCATCGCACTTGAGAATCCCGTACACGAAAAGATGATCCGTCCCAGAAAGTACATGAACGAAAACAACTATGCTTCAGAAGTGTATTTTTCGTCAGCATTCCTGGACAGACAAAACACAAGATCCAGTGTGACTTGAAAAACAAAACCGATCAACGCTCATCTGGGTGCTTGTGTTTTTACAAGAGAATTGAGTGGTGGGTGGGGGTATGCCACTAATTACTGTTACCTTCGTTTAATACAGTGTAATAATATAGCTGTGAAGACCTTGAAGGGTTGAAGACTAATGGTGTCACGCTTGTCATAAATGAGATGGTAACATATTTGTTCCCTTAATTTTGAAATAAATGTTCGAGATTACCAAACCAAAGTACTTCAAAAATCACTGATATCAATTAAGAATAACATAAAAAGTTACTTTTAATTTAACTTCTAATTTAAAGCGGTTTTTAATTGGTCTGCGTCAGAAAGGACATCTGGCCAGAAAATTCCTCATTGCCACAACAAGTCTCTCAGAAGGACATAGTCAGAGCCAAGTAACTGGATAAAATGACGTTAAAACAAAAAAAAATTAATTTAATTAAACGGTTAAAGACGCCCCACTAAACGAGTTTGTTCATGGGAAAGAACCTTAGATGTTCTGGCTTTGACCTAATTTATTTGTAGCTAAGACGCTGGCATTTGTTAAATCGATTCAACATTTCCTGTCGCTGGCCTTGCCTATCATGAACATCTTGTTTTTGCTTTGTCCTTTTCTGCTTATTGGAATACTCCTACAAATTTACATAAATAGAGGGGTGGGAATTTGAAATAGCACATTTCGTATTCTTGCGGCACAGTCTTAGTTGTAGACTTAACTTCCTTTTGAAGAAATAAACAGATTTTGCAGTCAATCGTAAGTTTTAAGGTCACTGTTGTCTCCCTCTGGTGTATAACACGTGGAAATATTTATGAACAATTTAAACATGTAATAAATCTTTAAAAGACGCATGCGAAAACATGATTTGTGATTGTCTTCTGAATAAACCAATAGATAGTTAGTTAGTGAGATGGTTAGTTTTTTCGCTTCCGCCGGGTTGGACCACTTAACAAAAAGTTCGGACAAAAGGCACAACAGCATTTGATTACAACAGCAACAACAATGTGAAAAAGAGTACGGTAATTTTTTAATACTTTTTGTAATTTTTTCCAACTGTTGAAATATATTGTCGGGCCTCTCGGTAATTGGTATTTTTATATTCGCTGAACTAATTACTGAAAGTAAATAATCTTAATAACAAAAATTACGATGAATGGCAAGAAAATAATAATAATAATATCTTAGTATCAAATAGTAATAATAATATAATACTAATGGTGATGGTGATGGTAATAAATTGTCCTGGGTATGGCGTTAAAATGCATCCAGTTGTGGAGTTTCAACGTGGGCGAATGAGGTTTCCCTTTGCCACAACTACCTCCAGGTGACCCTGAAGCAAGATGTAGCGCCTGTCAGCTTTCCCCGAGACCATGAAATACTGGGCCCGGATCCAAGAGGGGCTAGTCAGTCTGATGGGTAGGAGGGACTCTTTATTCCTGGTTGACAGCTCTCCTTGAGATGGTGTTTTGATAAAAGCACTGGTGGTCATGCAACCTTAGATCAACCAACCCTCTAATGTGTGTGATGATTTCTCAGAGTTTTGAAGATAGTGGCGTTAATGGCACTGAAACTTCATGTGAAGGTGCCTCTCCCGACATGTGTTCCCCGGTCCAGCAGCGAGGACCCGGTCGTTATCCTGCTCCGTGGCTTTTGGAAGTAAATATTGTGGTGACGGAATGTTAATTTAGATCGAAACCTCTTCACGAGAATGACGTTCCAGAAAAAGGATGTAGGCAAAGAATGTACAAGGAATTGCAATAGCGGGTACCTTTGAATGCTATGTAACAGAGTGTGATTGAACAGGCAAGGGCAATTAGATAAAGTGGCTGGTTTATGGAATCAGAGTTAGAAATGATAAAAAGAACGATTAACGCTATTTTTAATCATAATTAGATAGAGGAAAACGTTATTTTCGATAAGACCCAGAGTTTAAATGATTTGACTAGAACTGTAGAATCTGAAAAAACCCTGAATTAAACGTTATTGAGGAAGCACCAGAGGACGAAAAAGCTATTTTAAATGAACCTAATGAAGTATACAAATCAAAAGAAAACTGTGAGGGAATAATACTTTAAAAAGTAGTTTCTAATAAACTAAATGTTACTCACTTAGTCACTATCCGTTTTAAGTCACGTAACTTGCTAGACGTGTGTGCGACTAGCAGTCTTCACTATACTTTGCCGTGGGGTGTGGTCAGGTGTGGCTTTCTCGGGGATGTGCCATACCTTCTGGACCGCTTGAATTGCATCCATCTTGCAATTTTTGGACATTCGGGGGTTTCTGACCATTCACATTAAAATGCGTGCACTTAATCCAGGCTTGGCTACGTTGTACAGGGTCATGCCAGTGCAGACGATTGCTCTGCAGAACAGTCTCGCAAGCGCTTCAGACCAGTCATTTCCAGGAGGCTGTGTGGATCCTTTCACCTCTCTTCGCGTTGCAGATGCATAACAACAAAGCACGCTAATTTCTCAAGTTGACGCTATGGATCTTCCCAACAGAGAGCCCAACATTTCGAACCATACAGCAAAGTACCTCGAACACAAAAAGTAAAAACTTAAGCACTAGTGCGGATAGATATAGCCACTCCCGGAACTTTCCCCAAGCCGAGCAAGCTATGATAATGGTTGCCAACTCACAATGTCCTCCGAAGCAGATTCCATTACTAAGGTTCACAAACTGATCCCTGACATCAAGTGTATTGCTTCCCAACAAGACCTTTATGCAAGGTCTGGCATCAATAAGTCGAGCTCACCAGTACACCATTGGCATCTAAAAGCAAGGTCACAAATTGTACCTCTGATTCCAGAACAACACTTGTCAACCCAAGATTCGCACCCTTCACATAGGATGGAATTTTGCTTAACCCTGTCCTTACACATACCACATGGAAACTTGACAGGACCTTTCTATTCAATTCCAAGTTTCCGTCGGTTCCGATTATCCAGTAAACCTTCCATCGATTCGACAATGATGATTATGCCATCAGGGGGCAGCAACGCCCAAGGGCACCCTGATCTGAACTCACGCAACAACGATTCAAGAACTATATTGAACAGTAGAGGGTCTGAACAGAGCCCTGGTAGACGCCAACAGTAACATCACACTGGTCGCTGAACGAGTTACTGATACTCACACGATTCTTTGCACCCTGGCACATGGACTGAACAAGCCTAACAACCCATTCTGATACACCCACCACACGCATCGCCCACCACACGCATCACCCACCACACGCATCACCCACCACACGCATCACCCACCACACGCGTCTCCCACCACAGCACTTTCCCCAACACACGGTCGAAAGCTTTTTCCAGGTCCACAAAAGCCAGGTACAGGTTCTTTTGTTTTGTCAAGTACTTCTCTTGTAGCTGATAAAAGATGAAGATTGCGTCAATTGGGATACGCCCAGGACAGAAACCAAACTGCCTCTCATCGATATTCTATGAAGTTCTTATCAGTTTTTCCACTACGTTTTCAACAACTTTAAGGACCTGGTTGGTAAATTTCAAGCCTCTATAGTTTCCACGCTGAACAAGCTAGGTATGATGCGCTCATCCCATTCCTGTTGTATTCTGCCTTCTCTGATAATGGCATTCGCCAATTCAGCAATGATCTTGCAAGAAACATCAGGGGAAGCTTTCAACATCTCAGCAACAACTCCAGAGGGACCAGCAGCTTTACCGAACGTCATTGCCATGAGAGCTTCGTAAACCATTTCTGCAGTAATCACGCAGGTAGGATTTTTAATGTAACCCAGAAGGGGTACCGAATGGGACCAGGGTAATTCAATGTTGACCACCCGCTTATAATGTTTCCAGGCCTTTGTCTTCACATCATTGTCAAAGGCCACGTTCCCATTGTCATCAATAATACACTTTTCACCTACTACATCAGCATTTTCTGGACGCATTTGGTTACCAACACCGTCTGAAATGTTTCTGCAGACAAGAAAAATCACAAGTTGGAGTTCGGTAAAACAAAATAAAATTCCCTTCGATAAGTATAAACTCCAATGTTGTTAAATTCACAATTAAATGTTACAAGTTTCGACTTCTCTAAACCTTTACTCCATTCTCTACTTCCCTCGATTCACGATTTACCCCTATTTATAATAAAATTTCTAGCATGAATAAAGGTACGTACCAGAAAAACCTAGAAATAGAGGTTGTCAAATAAGGAGAAGTAAAATGCACGATACACGTGAGGTCGCGCATTTTAATGTTCATAAACAAAGGATTAGCATGTAAATTCTCACGAAAGTCCAGGGGAGAAATGATGTCACACCAAACGTCGCTGATTGAATTGAACATGTCCGAAATTGTACCAATGTTCTACAGTTTACGACAACACGATAGATGTAATCAGTACCTATGTTTCACCCTAAAACAGTGGTTCTGCGTTCCTCATAGCAACGTGTACAGCACTGAGTGCCCGTCTCTTAGCTTCGAGGTAATCTTTCTTACTGCCACCATTCTTCAATGCTTTCCGCAGCCTTCGTTTCTCCTCCACCCGACCACTGACATCGTCGTTCCACCACCAAGTTTAATTCCTCCAAACACCTTTCTTAATCCAGGCACAGTTCTTTTCAGCTCTTGACACTTTCCATGAGACATGCCCAAAGTTAATTCCTAATTTCAACACATTTCAGTTTTTATACTCAATGCTTTGTGTCTATCACACTTCGTGTCTGTCTTTTGTAACTTGTAAACGTCACATGACTACCAGCTTGTTACGGCACACATTCTTCCCGGGGAATTACTTAGGTGTTTCGCACAAGCTTCCAGTCCCTCTGCTTGGTTAGGATAAAGTCAATTTTGGTACAATCTCTACCAGACTCGTAAGTCACCAAGCGACTCTCTCTTCACAAAGTGAGAGTCAGTTACAACCATATCATTGGCAACTGCAAACTCACGTAAATCACCTTCTGTATTACGAGTTACGTGCCCATCACAACCATGAGCACCACTGTAACCATCACAAAATTTAACGATGTGGCTATTGAAATCACCACATGTAAAGACAAGTTCTGAACCCCCATATTTAAATAAAGTTGCTTGCACATCTTGCTACATCCTTAGGGTTATCGTCAAGACCAGATTGGAGGTCTGTACTGGTCTGTACTGGTCTGTACTGGTCTGTACTGGTCTGTACTGATCTGTACTGATCTGCACTGATCTGCACTGGTCTGCACTGGTCTTCACGTTACCAGCGTCACCGTGGAGGAAGAAGTGAACCTGACGAGATATATCTCTCCCAATATCACCTCCAGTTCCTAATACCGTAAAGAAGCGTTTTAGTATTTTTAATAAACAGCAATAGGCATCAATTTCTTTAGGAAATTTATTTGTTCGATAATAATTTCGACTTGATCTCCAACTCTTGTCCCTTGCCATGCCATTTTTTTGTACACATAAAAGCTACTTGAAGCGATTTTGATTTGATGCTGTTAAAGCGCCAAAGAATCAATCGAGAAAGTAAATATTGTATTGGAATATGTGGAAAACTCTATCAAGGAGTAAATTCGTGCAGAAAGCCTTAATTTTTGTTGTTATTACATGGCGTTTTGTGTCAATAGATATTCTTGTGATGTCTTATATGGTATGTTTACTTTTTTCATACTTTATTTACATGCACACGGGCAACATTCCTAAGCCGTAACTGGGAGACTGGAAAAATATTATTAAAAGTTATCAGCTTTGTTCTTAATTTGTGGCTTAAAATCCTCAAGAATCACCAAACCCCCGAAATTTCTAGAAATTGTGAATATTTGTCAGTTAATGATTTAGTCAGAACGTAAGAAATTTCATCACATTGCGAACTTTTTACCGACTTCCCAGCGATGAACGTTCCAACAGTAAGGTATTACAAATATGTGTAAGATCACGGATTAATATGAAGTCCAGGCGATATCTCCCAGAAGAAAGAAAACGAAATCTTTTGAAGTATTCTGGATAGTATGCCTTTAAACCATAGTCAAAGTGGCTGGATACATAGAAATGTTGATTGAAGTGATTCAGTTTTCAATACACAAGTCCAGAAGTACAAACTATATTGAACCAGTTTCTCCGCAAAATTCCATAAATCTACAATATTTAAAGTAAATCTCATGTAATTGTAAGGATGAGGAATTTCCTATAAAAGACTATTATTTCCAAAATCTACAAAGAAAAACCATCGTAATTCATGGTTTAATTATTCTTTCTCTTTCGGCTGCTCCCGTCAGGGGTCGCCACAGCGGATCATGCATCTCCATTTGGTACGGTCCTCAGCGTCCTCTCTTCACTCTCCCAGCGCCCTCATGTCCTCTTCAATTGCATCCATGTAACGTATCCTTGGTCTTCCTCTTTTCCTTCTCCCAGGCAGATGCATCTCTAACATTCTTCTTCCGATATAGTTCTCTTCCCTTCTCATCACATGTCCAAACCATCTAAGTCTTGCCTCTCTTTGTTTCAATCCTAATCTTCTAACATGTGCTGTTCCCCTGATGTACTCATTTCGGATTTTGNCCCTCATGTCCTCTTCAATTGCATCCATGTAACGTATCCTTGGTCTTCCTCTTTTCCTTCTCCCAGGCAGATGCATCTCTAACATTCTTCTTCCGATATAGTTCTCTTCCCTTCTCATCACATGTCCAAACCATCTAAGTCTTGCCTCTCTTTGTTTCAATCCTAATCTTCTAACATGTGCTGTTCCCCTGATGTACTCATTTCGGATTTTGTCCAGGCGTGTGACCCCAAGCGACCACCTCAGCATTCTCAACTCAGCCATCATCATCATTATTACTATTGTTATTTACTACCATTATTATTATTGTTATAATTTGAATTATCGAAACCACTTCGAATACTTCAAAACTACTTTAAAAAGTCAATGAAAATTTTTAAGAGCTAATGTTCATTTATTCACTCGATACGGTCAACACCTACCCACCAAAGATCCACTTATCAAATTGCAGGAGATAAAAGAAGGAAGATCGCGTGAGATATGAGCTCATTTTTTAAAATAGCTATCTAATATTGTAATTTATTTTAACATCCATAAAATTGTCATTATCCATCAAGTTTGCCTATATATCCCAGAAATGGATTATTTGTTTTTGTTTGTTTATGAAATATTTCATTTTTCTGATTGTTTTTCTTGCACTGATAAAACAGGCCAAGAGTTTAGTCATAAAAAACAGTGATCCATAATGAAGCTCAAGGTATCAACGGCTTTTAACGAAATTGTTGTTACGAAATGGAGAATAGGAAAAACAGTAACAGATGAAATAATCCCACTGTGATGGTGGTGGTCTTTTGAATCATCGAGCGCTACCATTAATACACAACATTTGAATAATTAATAAACGTATTTTTATGAGTTAGTTAATCCTATTAAGACTTGTCACCTCGTTGCTGAATTCTCATTGTCAAATTCCATGAAGGACTGCAGTAGTTCATTCATTGTTCATAGAACCATTTGATGATATAGCTATCGTGGAGTTGTCTCTCATTTATTGTGAAAAGCATGTGATTCCTAATTGTCACCCACAGAAAACAGTAACTGATGTTAGTTTTTCAGCTCTCGCTTTACAAATGCTAGATTGCTACATCAGTCTGCATTGCTAAAAGTTTCCTCATGAATTATAACACCCCACTGCTTCATCTATTGCTTCGTAAGGCATTTCTGTTTGCTTTGACTCCATTGCTTGCGGATCTAGCAATCATGAAGGCTGTATCTTTTTGTAATAAAACCCGTGGTAAATTCATGGGGGGTGGGGTTAATTGGCAACCCCATTTTGGATCTTATATCTTTTTTCATGCTTTTACTACGTAGTTATTTATTCATTCATTATTCACTCATTAAACAAATAATAATACCGGTGGATCAAATCAGAAAAACATAAAAATAACATTACTGTTATTAATATATAACCTGGTTATAGGTTAGCTTCAAAAGAACAAGACATTAGAATAAGTCTGCATGAATAACAAAAGGCTAAAAAGTTAAAAGAGTACCTGACTTTAATTTTGATTTAGTCATACTAAAAACCCTTATATAACGAAGAAGCCTGGTATGTAAGTTTGCTCCAGTATGACATAAATGAGCGTCTCGAATATTCAAGTTTTAGTTTTTGTGGTTAATGTGCCACTATTTGTAATTATTTTAATGTGTTTATCTTTTTCAAAATAGTTGCTGCATACGCCTCCCTTAATTCCTTTTTGTCTAGCCATGAAGTTTGGTGCTCTGGTGATTTGACCTTACTTGATTTATGATTTGTAATCGACCTGCTCGTTCTTGCAAGGCGTAACTTGGGAGAAGAGGTCACTAACACGTTAATTTATTTTGCACTGGTAGATTAAAATTAGAAACAAAAGGTATGGTAAACGAGATATAGGCTAAGGCCCAAAAACCGGATTCAAACTTGTTGCATGTAATTTGGCATGTAATGGCATGCCATCCTTGGTTTCCATTGTGCACTTAAGCATGAAAAGTAATTAAAAATCAGAGTAATTTCGTGCTTCTCCTTCTCATTCATGATTATTATTGTTCTTCTATTCATGGAATTTCACGAAATTTGGCAACAAACCACGGAAATTAATGGAGATTAGCTTTCATGTTCGCCTTGCTATGTGGCAGATTCACACTTCAATAGATTGTTATAAAACGTAAGCTCAAGGCCCCACTGTACATTTTAAAAGTTTAACATCAATTTTAAAGTTCCTGGGGTCGGTCGGTGCCCTTCAGAGGGACTTTGTTGTGACGAATTTGTTGGCTGGATGCCCTTCCTGGTGCCAACCAATTTTTTTGTCTTATTGTGAAGTTCCATTGTTATTGTATGTAGATTTTTTCTTCGGGGGTATATAAAGCAGAATTAAACAGTCTGTTACAGTTTAATAGTTAATAATGCAATGGGATAATCGAAAACAGATAATTCTAAAGACGTTTAATGACTCTCGCATGGCGGGGATCTCCAGACGTTTACGTTGACACAGTGACTTAGTACGAGCCAGTCAACCAGGGAGAATGGCTTATGTTACAAATAAGAAGAATATTCTAGCCAATTATATGTGTCTAGAACGTGAATGATACATTAGCGCCACCGTCTAAGGCGTGACACAATGTTAAGTTGTGGTTAATAGCGAATAATTTGTTCCTAAATAGCCAAGCTAGTGTGGTCAATCTGGCAGATATTTGCTCAAACCACTTTTCATACAGCTCGAGAGTTCCCAACTTTAAGAGCCTCCTTGAAATACTCGCTTTTATTGGAGTTCTCGTCAGCAAACCAATGCCATTAAGCCGTTTGACGTTTAGAGGTGCGTGCTTTTCAGACAGGCTGTAGTGAAGAGGAAAAGGTAGAGTTCAGGGAAGGATTTGAAGAGACAATCTTGAGAATACCAAGTGGAGAGAAGATTGTTGCAGGAGGTGATTTGAATGGACACTTGGCCACAGGGAAGGATGGATATGATAGGGTACACGGAAGCATTGGATTTAGAAGAAGGAATGAAGATGGAGACAGAATTTTGGAAGTGGCACAGAGCTTCGACCTATTCTAAATGAATACCGTTTTTAAGAAGAAGGAGAAACACTTGGTGACCTGCAGCAGCGGCGACAGAAAATCACAGATCGACTTCTTTCTCCTTAAGGAAGAGGACAGAAGGGAAGTTACCAATTGTGGCGTAATAAATGGAGAGGCCATCGCAAGCCAACATCGACTGCTGATCATGCACCTCTAATGGAGAAGCAAAGCGAAGAAGAGCAAAGAATCCGAGAATAAAAACTTTGCAACCTTTTGGAGAGAAAAGAGAGAGATATATTGAGTCTGTGAAAACCCGCAAACAAGAAAACCATCATGATGTTGAAGGAAAGTGGAAAACTATGAAGGAGGCTATGGTCGGAGGCAGAAGAAGTAGTTGGTAGAGCAAAGGGTAGCGCAAAGTTGGAAAGAGGATTGGTGGTGAAATGACGACGTCCAGCAGGCACTAGCAAAGAAGAAAGTTGCTTTCAATGGTTGGAAGAAAACCTTATCAGCAATTACAGAGAACGCATACAAACAGACGGACATGAAAACCAAAAGGTCCATGGCAAAAGCAAAATGCGACTCATCCCAAAAATGGTATGATCGGCTCCCTACCAAAGAAGGTGAAAAGACGATCTGCAAGGTTGTGAAGATCAGAGCAAGGATGGGAAAGGATGTCGGGCAAACGAGTGCTATCAAGGACAGAGACGGTCAAATGCTGTACGATATAAGTGACATTTAGTCAAGATGGAAAGAGTGTTTCAGTGAGCTACTGAATACGGACAATGAACGAGAGGCAGCCTTCCCATGCGAGCATACCGAAGGACCGATACAGTCTATCACAAAGGAAAATATGGAGTGCTATAGGAAAAATGAAAAGCAATAAAACCAGTGGGCCATCAGAATTATCAGTGGACATGCAGATCTCAAATGTTTGGGCCAAAAAGGGAGAAAAGTGGATGTCTGAGTTATGCAAACGAATCATGTGTGAAGAGAAGATACTGGATGATTGGAGAGATTATGTAGCCCCGATATTCAAGCAGAACGGGGACAGCATGAGGTGGGAATTACAGGGGTTTTAATCTTATGAAGCATGCAACGAAGGTGTTTGAAAGAGTCTCAGATAAAAGACTCCGAGAGATAGTGAAGATACATGAGATGCAGGAGATGCAGTACGACTTCATGAAAGGCAAGAGCACTATAGATGCCATCTTTGTTGTCAGGCAGCTGCAAGAGAAGAAAATTGAAGGAAACCAGACCTTGTACTGGGGGTTCACTGATCTGAAAAAAAAAGCGTATGATAGAGTGGAGAGAGAGATTATCTTCTGAGCGTTTCGAATGAGAGGAGTACCTCAAGGGCTGTGAGGATTGTGAAGGAGATATACGAAGGAGCAAAGACATGGGTGTTGGCAGAAGAGGGGTAGTCCGAGAGATTTGAGGTTAAGGTAGGACTACACCAGGCCTTAGCTCTCAGCCCCTTCTTATTCATCACGGTTATGGATGTAGTCACAAAGACTCCAAAGTGATAAACTATGGAAGCTTCTCATTGCGGCCGACATAGTGGTCATACCAGGATCTAAAGAAGAACTGCAAGAGAGGATGAGGCTATGACAGGAAACATTGAAAATACAAGGATTAAAGGTTAACCTCAAGAAGACAGAGGTTATGGCATGTTACAAGAAAGGAGGCAAGGAGAATTAAGATCAAGGGCAAGAATAATGAGGAGGTGAAGCAAACGACATGCGTCAAATACCCTGAGTCTACACTAGATGAAGTTGGAGTTTGTGAGAAGTAGGTGTAGGTGAAAGAACAAATGAAGGCAGGCTGGAACAAATAGAGAGACGTGAAGACTGTGGTGTGCGATAGGAGGATTCCCCGTCGAGTCAAAATCAAGGTGTACCAAACTATGTTACGTCCACTACTGATGTACGGAACAGAATCCTGGGCGCCGAGGAAGAAGTAAGAAGGAAGAGCAGCTGCTGATGCGAACAGAGATTAAGATATAGAGGTGGATTCTTGGAATTTTTGCTTTTGGAAAGATCACAATTGAGGAGATAAAGAAAAGTACCAAAATACAAGTATTGTGGGAAATCTGAGAAAAGGTTGAGGTGATTTGGGGCCGTTGTAAGAAGAGAAGATAAGAGTGTAGTACAAACAGCAAAAAGAGAAACAATTAGGGGGAGGAGGTCAGCTGGAAGACAAAAGCTGAGATGGAGCGATTTCGTGAAAGTGACATGAAGAGCAAGGGGGTGGTTGAACGTGACGCGAATAAGCGGCAGAGATGGCGTGCGACGATACGTGCTACTGACCCCTGACTACTGTGATACCATCATCGGAAGAGGAAGATAATACTTATAAAGCAGTAGCATCTCTGTTTTCACCACAAACGGACAAACACATGAGTAAAGGGACTGGCTATAAAAATTTCCAACTTACTGTGACAATTTAATGGAAAATGTGATTTAAGTGGGGTGAACGCGATTTTCCGGGGGAATCCAGTATGAGAAAGTTACTGTAGCAATTAAGAAAAGCTTCGGGACAAAGTGCTGGCAAGACTGGTATCTGATGATTCTAATATTTTGTGAGCCTTGATGATTTAATTGCAGAAAATGGAATTTTTGAAATTAAACTCCCCATTTCTTTTGAAAATGAAGTTATTGAAGAAAGCTTGAAGTAAAAGGACATTTTTTTTATAAAAAAGATTGTGCTAAGATAATCCGGAAAGAATATTATGCCTATTGGCAGCAATTTTAAGAGCTGCTATATTTAGCAAGGCGTACCTATTGCAATTTTTACTTTGGGCTAAAAGGCCTTGAAAAATATAACAGTTTTAGAAAATTGCTCATCGAAACAACTTGAAAATTCTAAGAAAATTACATTTTGCTAATATTTGGTTTGTAGCTTTAACTTCATTCATGATGAATCTCTCATGGCCTAGAGAAGGTGAAATATCAACCGACATTTCCAACTGGAACAATGTCGTTCATCAAAACGCTTTTATATGCTGAGATCATGCGACCAACAGTGCAGTGACCAAATATTGAACGATTTTTCACCATTGTCATATCTGATGTTGACGCAAAATAAGGATTATTCACTTGTTTAGAGCCACCCCTATGAGAACTTTTTATATATTTCTGCATCACTACGTATATTTCTGCGGCAGCTCGGAGAAAGCAAGCCATTGATTTTGACGGCATTTTGTTCCTAAGGACCTTTAAGAAGTTTGTGAAGGATGTGCACAAATCTAATTGTAACATTTTTAATTACAGCCTCATTTTAGGGAAAAGACATGTCTTACATTTTTGTTATCTATCATCTTTAGGGAGTATGTACAATCTAAAAGTATGGCTTTCTGATTGTTGATTCCAGACCGTTATGAAGCACTGCACCATTACGACAGATTCCCTTTTATCGGCGACGAAAGAACGTTGACAGAATTCGAAATTAATGTTTTTGATTACAATTGTAATTAAATTTGTGGATCAATTTCGCATTGAAATAATAAAAACTCCCACTGAAAGAAACAATAACAGCTGTATTTCACAAAAGCAAAAGTTGGTATGGGCTTCCGGTTCTGTTAAAAACTAGAACTTTGGTTGCTCTGGAATCATGACGTCACGCTTAGCCACACTATTTGAATTTAGGTTGATACCGATAATGGAAGTTAATGCGGTCAGTAGGTTTTATTTGGTTGTTTCTTGCATTATTTATCATTATATATTATATCTATTATGTTATTAAATTTCACCAAATGGAAGCCAACTGCGTATATATTGTTTTCATTTTGCCTGTAATTTTGTAATTAAACATCCTGGTAAAAGGGAAGCAGAAGAGCTGTTCCAAGAGGTATCTTTAGATCCCTGTAAAAACAAGTAACTTTTATGAGGGGGATGATCCCACCAGGCCATTTTCTTCTTCTTCTTCCATTTGCTGTTTTCCCTGTCGTCAGGGGTCAGCAGCACGTAGTTGTTGGCGCCAACGATCTCTGTCCATTGCATCTCCTTCCATCAGTCCTCTGCTCTCCATGTCCCGCTTCAGAATGTCCCTCCACCTCAGCCTCTGCCCTCCGACCGATCGTCTCCCTCTAACTGGTTGCCGCCGTACCCTCTGGACTGCACAACTTTCGTCTCTTCTTCCTACATGCCCAAACCACCTCAACCTTGCTTCCTTCAACTTGTTGCGAATGCATGTTATTTNATGAGGGGGATGATCCCACCAGGCCTTTTTCATCTTCTTCTTCCATTTGCTGTTTTCCCTGTCGTCAGGGGTCAGCAGCACGTAGTTGTTGGCGCCAACGATCTCTGTCCATTGCATCTCCTTCCATCAGTCCTCTGCTCTCCATGTCCCGCTTCAGAATGTCCCTCCACCTCAGCCTCTGCCCTCCGACCGATCGTCTCCCTCTAACTGGTTGCCGCCGTACCCTCTGGACTGCACAACTTTCGTCTCTTCTTCCTA
The DNA here is from genome assembly GCA_003991215.1 of Morbakka virulenta. Lineage (NCBI taxonomy): Eukaryota > Metazoa > Cnidaria > Cubozoa > Carybdeida > Carukiidae > Morbakka > Morbakka virulenta. The sequence goes on along the minus strand of RDPX01000063.1, from coordinate 157,578 downwards.
CATGCCCAAACCACCTCAACCTTGCTTCCTTCAACTTGTTGCGAATGCATGTTATTTCTGCCACTTTCCGTACTTCCTCGTTTGTGCATCTCTCCCGCAACGACACTCCAAGAATCCACCACATAAGCATTTGCTCCTCTTTCTTTCTAAGGGCCCAGGTTTCCCCTCCGTACACCAGCACTGGTCTGATCATCGTTCTATATACCTTTACTTTCATGCGCCGGGGGATTCTTTTATCGCAGACTATGCCCTTCACTTCTCTCCACTTATTCCAGCCAGCTTTTTATTCTTTCCTTTACTTCTCTTTCACAACCCCCACTCTCTTCCAGGGTCTATTCTAAGTATTTGAAACTTTTCACTTGTTACAGGTGGTCACTACTGGCATCTCTCATGTCCAATACCCTTCCTCCTTCTTTGCAGCATCCCATCACCTTCATCTTCTTTTCATTTACTTTTATTACTTGCCTCTCCAATGTCCTTTGCCACATTACCATTCTATCCTGCATATCTGCTTCGGTGTCAGCAGTGACAGCTATATCGTCAGCAAAGAGAAGTTCCCAAGCTTTCAACACCCATTACAGTGACAAACAGAAATTGGCTCAGTGCAGAACCCTGATGCAGTCCTGCCTTGACCTCAAAAGCCTCTGACTGTCCCTCTTCTGATCTGATCGAGGTTCTTGGCCCTTCGTACTCAGACTCCCAAATATTTTGCCCCAGTATTTTAACCCTCAAATAGTAGACATTTTAGTTGCGGTAGTGTTTTTGAAACTTTTTTTCCTCAAGAGACTCCAAGTGATAGAGAAAAACTCCTTTAATTTTATTCCCACTCAAAAATACATAACTATTTGCTTCTTCAAAGTATCAGGCTGACCTCAAATTCGAGATCCCACAAAATTATTTTTACCCCGCAGAATCTCAGATCCCAACTATGTACATGGTCAACCCCGTCATAAAAGTCAGCGAGTTCCCCCAGAGTTTAAATTATCCTGTGTATTTAGCATTTTTTGTTTCCACCATTTTAATGAAAATTCTATTTTAGATTAAAAATTTAATTTCAAGCAAACTTTTCATGGGTAATCACTTTTTGGTATCGAGATAAATCGAATTAGAATTGGCTTTAAATCATAATTGGTATTTGGCCAACTTTTATTAATTATTTGGTTTACAAGTTTATGCCGTGGTCACTAATAAATACTGTCAGAAATCCAGTGTTCGTGCATTTTTTCACCTGTCATTTTCCGGTTTATTTTCTGATCTTATTTAACCCCCTTTTAAGGAAAGACTCTTGGGATTCCCATCTGAGGTGCAATAATTAAAAAGGCTGAGACATGGTGAGCAGATATTCTCAACCACCGTTTTCTTTATAAAGTCAGACAAAGTACTTGTTCTATGAGATATTTTGAAAAGAATTAAGTAGATAGATAGAATTACAACAGGGAGTCAGGTATAATACTTACTTTTGTTTGAAATTCAATAGGATAAATACTTCGAAGGGCTTTTGATAAATGAAGCATGGCAAACCCTAAAGTATTCAAAGAATAGGTCACACACGTTGGTTTTTTGTTTTAACGATAGACATTGGTTTGTTTACCTACAGGTACGCTGATAAGGTGATTACATCTTACGTGTGTTGATGTTCAGACGAGAAAACTGAAATAAACTGAGGAAAAGTGTTTTCATCGATGTGTTCAATTGTCAGTAAGGCTCAAATCAAATGCTGTTGTAGGTATGTAGTAAATAAAGTTTGACAATACAGCTAACGTCAGGTTTAATACTCCAGGCACGTAATTTAAAGAGGGAGATAAACGGGAAGTTGAATACGATATGATATCTTTTTTTTTGCCCAGACTAGTAAAGCAGGAGAGTATGGGTTTACTATTGGTACCACAATGACTAAGCTTTTCAAACCTATTTTTAAGATACGACACTGACTTTTGACTCTGTTGATGTGTTTTGTGTACTACCTTAATGGTTTGCTGAAAGCAGGTTTGATGTTGTAACCGGTACTGAAAGAGGTGTGTTTTGTATATTGAACAACTTAAAAATATATCTTGACTGAGAAGTATAGTGAACAGGCATAAAAAGGAAATGGAGTTGCAACTAACAGGGCGAAGGTGCATTTTTGGTTAGAGACGGGATGTTTTGTTACCGTCGATCAGGTTACCTTTTAAGATGCGTAGTAAATTGGGTTATTTTGCCGATAGTAAACAAATGAGATTCTGGTTCCAGAACTTTATATTACTGCTCAGAAAGTTAATTTACTTAGTACGTTTTGAACTTACAGAGTTAAAACAATTACATGCATAATTTCTTAACCCTTGAAACACTAGAAAGGCATTTCGACTTTGCAGGTGTTGGTTTAAATGAAGACTTGGTAATAGCAAGTCAAGACGTTTCGGTACATTCGTATCATTTTTTTGTTATTTTTTTCACAGTTTGTATGCGACAGGAGCCACTATTAATGTTATTTTCACCCGTTATCGCACCAGCAGAGATCAAAGGATGACTGGAAGGTGAACCCGCTCCTTCATTTGGCACAATTACTGTATTTGTTCTTTTCGAAACCCACCTCCAGTTAATGTCGTATTGATTAACAATAAAATAAACACCGTTTCTTCATAATTGCTATCTTTTTATAGACGTCCCATTTAACAATCCGGCATTAATTAGAAGTTTCAAATAGGGAAAGCGGAGAATCTACTTATTGAGGAATATTTTTTTTTATTTCATGGCAACAAATTATTTAATAAACAAGGAATACGAGTACATTTGTGTTTTGTTTGTTTAATTGCTCATGGAATATTGCTTTTTTTATGTTTTATGTTTAACGTGTAAGACGTTAATCTTGCCGGTATATCAAGGCCCACATTTTATATTGATTGAATTTCCAATTGCACACTGCATAGTATAAAGTCATCTGGAATTCATTCTCTTTTTAATTTTTTTGTATTTTGATTTTTGAAGTAAAGACCGCACCTTAAAGTTTCAAAATGAAATGAACTACCGCGGCGTTGAAAAGAGAAAGTATCGTAATTTAGCTTCGTGTTTTTGACCAGGTCCGATCATTAAAGCAACAACAAGAGAATATCATACTGGCAGACATTATTTTTATTTTGTAGCTTTTTCACCTACACCAAAGCCTAACCAGAATTTTGATGATTCCAATAGTTAAATTATATTCTCCATAACAGTAAACATGAAGTTAGATCTATCATACTAATTGTATTGTAATGTAATTTTCAAGGCCTGTCAATGTGTTTATTTCGTTGTTTACCTTTATCTTTGTTTATTTTGCATTGTTTTTGACAAAGGGGTTGCAGGTAAAATTGACATAAATTGACAAACAAGGTGGACCATTTCACCATGAATTGACACAACTGTATTTAAAAGCTGATTACTCGGGGTTACTGGTTTAAATTCATCACATCATCACAAGTATCACATCATCACACACTTGTGATGATGTGGTGAATCAATGTTAGACAGGACGGAGAAAACAAGGTTCTATTGCAAAGTTAAAATTGAAGAGTGTTTAATCACGTTTTTCTCGTGTTCATCCTTTTATATAACAAGGAATAGCCACAGATGACGCCCATCTATTTTTCACTTTTTTTCGTGCTGTGAATGATATGTTTAAGTGTGTGTGTGTGTGTGTGAGCGACAGAGAGAGAGAGAGAGAGAGAGAGAGAGAGAGAGAGAGAGAGAGAGAGAGAGAGAAAGAGAAAGAGAAAAGGAAGGGGAGAGCGAGCGAGAGCTTGTCGAAACAGAGGCTCAATGACTAACAAATGAAAAGAGTTATTGAAGTATAATCATTTTTTACAATTACTACTATTTTTATTATTATTATTATTGTTATTTTTATACTTATTATTTTATTGACCATATTATTGTTATTTTTTGACTGAGGTTTCCTGGGTTAATCTTTCTTCAGCGTAAGCTCTCAGTGGCATCTTATTATCTTAAAGCTAATTTAGCCTTGGTCTTACTCGGTTTTTTTTCCGAATTGCTTATTGGCAAACAGCTACTTGCATAAGTTCTTGAAAGAAAAATAATTGTATTGGTATGAATATTTAATATGACACTAATCAAAGTACCAGACAGATTCTAAGCTACAAGAACCAATCACAAAGACAGTTACCAAATAAAAACGTATATTCCAATCCGCTCTTCTTTCCGTAACCTTTGACCTCTCTTTGATACCAGCTAATTCTGAGTAGCTGGCAGTGAAAAATAGCATGCTTAGAATTATGTTTAATCTGACTATCGGCTATCAAAACAGCCTTGCAAATCGCAAATGTTTTGTTGCAAGAAATCCTAATCCCGTGCCTGTTGATATTGTCTCTCACCGGTGGTCGTTAGGTAGCTGGCTGTAAAACGTAACTTGACCAAGGTTATGTTTGTTTAACTCACCAGCAAAATATATACATACATATGTATATATATACTCAATCTGCAGACAGTACTGTTTCGCCCTTTGTGGGCTCATCAGTGCAGCACAGAGCTTCTGAGACATAACTCTCTGGCCATATTGCCGGAGCAAACACAGGTTAAAGAGTTATTGTGGGATCCTGCCAGAGTGCTCAAACTACGCGTGCGCAGTGAGCATTACATTACGCTAACAACAGGTTCCCATCTCAGATAGAGTGCTCAACCAAACTTTCGTAAGGGAGCGTTATATATATATATATATATATATATATGTGTGTGTGTATGTGTTTATACATACCAGAAGAT
>RDPX01000063.1:131942-150177 GCA_003991215.1 Morbakka virulenta | reverse complement strand
CCACCTCCTCCACCCCCGCCTCCTCCTCCTCCACCTCCTCCTCCTCCTCCTCCTCCACCTCCTCCTCCACCTCCTCCTCCTCCTCCACCTCCTCCTCCTCCTCCTCCTCCACCTCCACCTCCTCCTCCTCTTCCTCTTCCACCTCCTCCTCCACCTCTTCCTCCTCATCATCATCCTGCCGATGAAAATGGAGTACCGATAAGACGATATAGGCAGAGGTTGCACAGGGAATGGTGAGAAATAGATCTATTTGAAGCAAACGTACATCGGATTTCCAAGCAAGCAAGATTCATTCGAAATCATGGATGGGAGAAAGAGTTAGTGATTGAAACAATAAAAGGATCGGTCAAAAATAGTGTGGTTAAGAATGAAGGTGTTACAAATCATGAAGAATTTTTTATGATTGCCATGAATAATTTAAATGACATTGATTGAGATGAAGGGGCTAAACCAATTTTTTCTGTCAAGGACGCAACTGAATAAGAAAGAGCCATTTTATATAAAGTAAAAAAAATTGAATTAAATGAAAAGAAAGATGAAATAACATACAAGAAAGTTGACTTTAAGAAACTCGATGCTTAATAAGGTTTTAGGATATTTGCAAGCTTCTGACATCACAGAAAATAACAACCTAATTGTGGCTGTTTCTGTATGGGTTTCGAGACCGGTTTAAAGAAAGGCAAAGGAAACAAAAATTCAACTTAATTCCCATGATGAAAAAGAAGAATAGAAGGTGATATTAAGGAACACCAGAAGAACATCAATTCACAATCAAAGTACAAACCTCTTAAATTGAAATCTAAAAGAAAGATTATATTAGAAGAACGTAAAGAGTTTTGGCAAAGCTGAACAGGTTTAGTGAGAGGATTCAGCAATTTGAACAACATAGATTATTAATTTTTGATCAGAAAAGACTATTTTTTAACTTAATGGGCTGAATCAAAAGGAAAGTGAAATTCCAAATGCTGAAGAAAGTAGACAGTTCTGGAGTGAAATATGGAATGAAAATAGAGAGCATAATAGAAACGCTCGATGGTTAAAAACATTAAAACAAGAGAGTAATTACAGGAAACAGGAGGGTTTAATTACAAAGGAGGAAGTATTAAAGCAAAGTCGGAAGTTTAAAAACTGGAAAGCTCCTGGAAGAGATGGAGTCCAGGGATATTGGATCAAGAGATTATCTTCTTTTTATGAGAGAATAGCTTGTCAGTTAAATCAAATTTTAACAGACAGCCAAAACCTTCCTGTGTGGTTAACTTATGAAAGGGAAATGCTATGCAGAAAGGGTAAGGCCGATGGGAATGACAAATAACTGCCGGCCAATATCCTGCCTTCTAATTATGTCGAAACTGCTAACAGGGATTATATCAGATCACCTTTACAACTTCCTGGAGGAAAAAAAGATACTACCCAATGAGCAGAAGGGGTGTAAACGTAAGTGTAGAGGGACAAAGAACCAGCTTATGGTAGATAGAGCTGTGTCGAAGGAGTGTAAAAGAGGAAGAACAAATCTAGCAGTGGCATGAATTGATTATCGTAAAGCATGTGATTTGACCCCCCATAGCTGGATTGAGGAGTGTTGCGATTTATTCAGAGTTGCTGACAATACAGAAAACTACTGGTATCTAGTATGAAGAACTGAAAATTAGAGCTGACCTCTTGTGGTACCTCGCTTGTTATGTCGGCAACAGAAGAGGTATTTCAAAGGTGGTAGCTTTTCATCACTTCTCTTTGTCTTATGTCTAGCACCAATGACTCTGATTTTAAGGAAAGTAAAAATACATTATGAAATGGGAGACAAAATTAGAAAACTTGACATTATTGTTTATGGATGACAAAATTGTTTGCCAAAACTGAAAACCATGTTAGTTCTTTAGTAAAAGCTGTGCATATGTTCAAAGGAAGACCTGGAGTGGAATTTGGAATTAAGAAATGTCGAGGACTTGTGCTAAATCAAGGAGGTTCTACAGGGATAAAACCAACTGATGTCAACCTAGCCGACGGAAGTGTGGGAAAAACTATCAAAGGGGAAGGCTATAAATACCCTGGAATTCTAGAATATGATAAGATCAAGGATATATATATATATATATATATATATATAAGAGCGATTTGTAAAGAAGCGTAAGCGGCGTACTCGATTGATTCTCAAATCCAAACTGAATGGCAGAAACAAGATCAAAGCTATGGGCAGTGGCAGTGTTGAAGTACGGAGCTGTAATTATCAACTGGAATATAGATAAAGTAATAGATCTTGATGGAAAAACTCTGAAATTGTTTACCATGCATACAGGGCTTCACCCAAAAATTCATGTAAATCATCTTTATATTAATCGAATAGACGTTTGGAGAGGAATAATGAGTTGTGAAGATGCTATCATGAGTGAGGAAAATAACTTGGGATGGTACCTAAAGAACTCAAGTGATTGCCTGTTTCAAGGTGTTACGCATGTAGGCATACCAGACATTGAAAACTGTGTTAAAAAGTCCGAGTTTAAGAGATCTTTGAATGAAAAAAGGAAGCAAGCTTGGAGGGACAAATAAATGTATGGTCAGTTTATCAGAGATTTACCAGACACCATTGATAAAGAGGCATCGTGGAAATGGGTTAGTAAACTTAGTTTAAAAATCCCAACTATGGCATTGATCTGTGCGGCGCAGGAGTAAGCCATTAGGAAAAATTATTTCAAGCATAACACTGATAAAACTTCAGAATCGCTGAGGTGTAGATTTTTTGGTCAGAAACGGGAAACAATAAGCCATGTCATTTGCGAGTGTAGCGCACTAACGCAAAGCTATGTGAGAAATCTGATTTAGAAAAACTTGGGAATTGGTATGGTTGAATACCCGAGATTGTGGTTGAAAATACTGATCATAAGATCCCACCGGGATACACCAGTATCGAAGTAATTCTTAGCTATCGACAGTGCTAAATAATATAAGAATATCAGAGTTGTCATATGGTAAACGACAAAAAATCAACAAAACTTAGTTCCGAACTATCAGTTTCATGTTTTCACAATCGTCAGCTAAATCGTTAGCTGATGATTGTGAAAACATGAAACTGATAGTTCTAAACTAAGTTTTATTGATTTTTTGTTGATCCTATGGGATATGCAGATTCAGTGCGATAGTGAGATTAGGGAAAGGAAACTGGACATAGTCAGCGTTGATAATAGAAAAAGGTCTGCAGTAATGGTATTGACATAGCGGTACCAGGGGATGAAAGGATAACTGAAACAGAAAAATTTAAGGTTGGAAAATACCATGACCTAAAACTAAAAATAAAGCGTCTTCATAAACAAAGCAGAGTTATGATGATAGCAATTGTAGTTGCAACACTAGGTAGTGTTTTGAAAACTTTTCCAAACTTAAAGGATATTTGAATCGAACTAGAGGCATATCCTGTACAAAAATCTGCTACATTAAAGACAGCTGAAATAATAAGAAAAGTATTAGAATACTAAAATGTAAGGGAAATTGTGAGGCGCCTTTGGCTCTTAGTAATAACCAGCTTCATTGCTACGCGAGGTGTGATATCAGCCTGTTTTTTAGCTACAAGTGATAAAATAAAATGATAAACTTTAACAAAAACGAAAGCTACAACTACCTGGGTGTAATAGAGGTGGGTGATACCGAAACATCAGAGATAAAAGAAAGAGATTGCAGAGATATTAAGTGAAGAATGAGGTAAGTGGAGAGACAAAGTTAAATTGACAAAGCATCTTGAAACAATTGATACTTGGGTTGTTTTAGTAGTTAGATTCCCTGTTTCCTTGCTAGACTGGGAAATGTGCAGGAATTAGATAGACATACTTGGAAGCTAACGAGGATGAATAAATAAACAACTTTACCTAAATCCAACGTGGACTGGCTATGTATTGCAAGAACGTCTCGTAACAGAGGGATTCCCAGTGTTGGGTAAAAACTTCAAAATTTAGTTTGAAAAGGCACATTGAGAGCGAAGAGAACCACCCAGAGAAAGAGACATAGAAAAAAGGGAACAGTAATAGAATATCAAAATCGTAGAGCAAAAGAATGAAAAGCCAGTTCTAGGAAGAAAGTTTTGCATATCCAATTACTTCGATATTTGATTGCGACAGAGGAGAATATCAAAATCGTAGAGCAAAAGAATGAAAAGCCAGTTCTAGGANTAAATCCAACGTGGACTGGCTATGTATTGCAAGAACGTCTCGTAACAGAGGGATTCCCAGTGTTGGGTAAAAACTTCAAAATTTAGTTTGAAAAGGCACATTGAGAGCGAAGAGAACCACCCAGAGAAAGAGACATAGAAAAAAGGGAACAGTAATAGAATATCAAAATCGTAGAGCAAAAGAATGAAAAGCCAGTTCTAGGAAGAAAGTTTTGCATATCCAATTACTTCGATATTTGATTGCGACAGAGGAGAATATCAAAATCGTAGAGCAAAAGAATGAAAAGCCAGTTCTAGGAAGAAAGTTTTGCATATCCAATTAATTCGATATTCGATTGCGACAGAGGAAAGGTGGAAACGTTTCAAAAATAGCAAACATTAAGTAAAAGACAGAAATTGTCATGTTAGCAGCTCAAGGAAAGCTATTGGAAGAAATCTCGAAAAATCTACATACGTTAACACACGGGAGGAAATAAGTTTAAAATGTGTAGTAAGGATGATCGTATGAAACATCTAGTCAGCTAGCGCAGCAAGTTGTCATAGAAAGAATACAAACGTAAACATGATTGTGTCAAGAGAAGAATTCATTGGGACATCTACATATAAACTGGGATAAAAGTAAGCGAGAAATTGTGTAACCATGAGCCAGAGAAAGTTTTGGAAAATCATCCTTGTAAGATTCTTTGTGACTTTACTATGAGAACCGATCATTCAGTTGAAACCAGAAGGCCAGATCTAATTTTGATCGATAAGAAGGAAAATAGTTACATCTTGGTTACAATTTCATATGATAACTGAGCAGAAAGAACACAGAAGATGGAGAAATCAGAGGATTTAGAGAGAGAGAGAGAGAGAGAGAGAGAATGATCTATAAACTATGGATTGAAAAGGTAAAAGTAGAGCCTAACAGGAAGTAAGCATTGGCATGAAACCGTATCAAAGTAAACTAAAAAACTCATACTTGAAACAAGAATAAAAAAGCTCCAAAAAACTGTAATATCGTATTCTAGAAAGATCATTGTACAAGATTTTGGTAATTGTCTTGAACATAAAGGAGATATTACTTTTGAATGAAGATATGTTGTCGATATGCGATGGTTCTTTCTATAATCATTATATTCTTTTTGATCCAACGAACCACGAGAATAATACTTATTGAAGAATCCCAGAGAAGAAAAAGATAGTTATGTTTTTAAATGCTATGGTTCCCCTAACAGGATGCGAAAAATGTTAATTAGGGTGACCAGAAAAGAGATTTATTTTTTTAAAGTGCCAATTGCAAAAACCGTATCACAAGAAGATTCTTTATACGAAATGGCAAAGTTTATTTGATTTCCATAAGTACGAGGGACATTAACTTGCTGCCGAAATTAGAAGATCCGCCAGCAGCACCAGAAAGAATATGAATAATAGGCCAAATGTATACAGCGAGCTTTATCAGAATCTATTGGTAAATATAAAAAAAAGTGAAATTAAAACACAGTAGGTGTCTTTATATACTTATCTTTATTTTCATTGTAAAAAATTAAAGTGTAATTTGAGGATAACGTTTTGTTACGTCACTTCTTGTAAAAAGAGGCGAAAAATATTCATTAAGATTGTTCTTATCCTACCAGATACAAATTAGGATACCACAGGTATAGTTTGTACTTAGCAATGATAAATCTCCTTACCTATAAGTACGCGCCAAGTGTTATGTTTGAGGAGACTGGTCGGCGAGCCTGGACATAAAGTTAGAAGAGAGTAAGTTGTTATCCTGTCAAATAACACTGATCGCCTAGAAGTGTTTTATAGTCAACTGTTGTTTTTATTTTGTTTTATCTTTGGTGCTTGTATGCAGCCTATTGTTATAAAAAGACTAACCTATCAATAATAAATATTGTTCACCAACTCGTCTATGTTTAGTAAAGCCGATTGAAGAGCACAACCCTCAGTTTTAATTTGGGAGAGAGATAAAGACCAAAAGAGTATCAGAAAATAAATACGTTGTTGAATTTGAAATATTTTATGTTACTCGGTATTTACAGTAAGAAGTGGCTATTCTGCCTCAGAACACAGGGTTTCCTAAATTACTTTAAACATTCAAAAACCACATTAAATAATTACATGCACTTACCTGCACGACAGGTAAGTTGTCTGTATTTAGTAACTTCAAAGTCTCCACTCTTATGGTATTGCAGATTCATTACACGACCTGTAAGCTAATACCATTTCTGATGAGACCTAAAGCATGAAGCAGGGTGTGATCACCACCTGATATCATTTTTATCCAAACATTTTAACAATTGCTCCATTTTGATAAAAGTACTCAAATTCTAACGTCAAAATGGAAACGTTTTAAGCTATCTCAGCCAGTGTTATATTTTTGCTATTTTTAATGCAGTCATACAAAGCTCGTGTTAATGATGTAATTACTAATTACCATTGTCATTGGTGTTACCAGGACTATATTCTATTTATCTTCTGACTGCAATTTTTAGTATATGACCACAAGGTATAGATTTTAGTAATTATTTTGTAATGAGCTCGGCCAGTGCGAACTGCAGTTACTTAGAAGTTTGACATTGTGTGTAATAGTTGAAAATAAGATAAATTTAGTAGAGAAATTAAGAGAGGAAAATGATAATAATAACAAAAATGATTGATAATTAATAACTAAATGATAATTCTACTTAAAACAGTAGAAGGTGATAATAATAATAGTAGTAGTAATGATAACAAATATCATATACTGTTTTACATATTTTTTGTAACCCTAAATTAAAAGAATTAGCCTTAATAAGTTCTGAGAAAAGCCAACTGATTTTCGGCCACAGTCATGTTCCGACAAACGCAGTTATTTTTCCGTTTTATTTTTCTCCTAACAAACATCCACGTTTTTGCTACATACACTTACTAACCTTTTCTCTTGTCTTTTATACTCGCTGTGATATATAAATTGAATCTGGACTTTTTTCTTTCCTTGTTACCCGACAGAAAGGGCACATCTTGGTTGGTTCCCAGCCAGTTTATTGCTCTTCGAATATCATTTGTCAACGTGTCTTTGGTCTCTCTCCATTGCCTGTTGCCAATTTATTGTGTTTTATTTTGTCACTTTTGGGACCTAGGGGTTTGTGCTTAAGGGTTTACTTCGTACATATTGCGTGAGGGAGTGGCTAGGGTAACAAGAAGGCTGTTTGCAGATGCTGATTACATGAATCTCAGGCGGGTATGCCCCAGACCTTCTCATTTGATGCAGAGTTACTCTATTTAATGCCCAAGATCTTTCGTAGGCACTTAATGTTACTATAGGAGTATGTAATTTTTACACCACAAATTTGAAAAAAAGCACTTTGTTGACATATATCTACATGGCAAATATATACTCCATTGCGTAATTGTCCGTTTCTGCTTTAATAGATCTGGTTCTTATATCCCCATTATTTCTAAACCGTTTGTATGATTGTGTTTTTTTTTGCAAGTCATTTCTGGTTTTATAAACAGCCTCTGGGATAGACGGCTGTATTTCTCATGAAAATATGTATTTTTTAAGATCACAAAATAAATGGGTGCAGTCGCAATGGACAATATACGCAACCAACATTCAACGCGTAATCTTAAAATGGGCATTAATTAATAGTATAATTGACCCTCAAGCTGGATATTTTTTGAAAAAGTGTGCGTTTGCTTTAACTTCGGACATTGAGGTGTAACAGCTATTTTCTGAAGGAAGCTCGTGGTATTCATAAATAACAATGGCAAAAGTTAAGGAAAGGACTATCTTCACGGCCACGGTTCTTTCTATCAAACAGAAAAAAAAACACGAGCTTACTTTTTTTTCGGAAGGATTTAAAATTTTTTAAATTTATTTATAGTGTGGCTTTAAACCCACACAATTGCTACGGAAAAGAGCCAGAAGGTCGACTCGTCGTTTCATTGGACTTTAGGTGGTACCACATGTGGGAATATATTCTGTCTTGTGCCCTTTTGTTTGCACTTGTTTATATTCTTTGTCCATTACATAATTTTTGTTGTATTTATATTCCCGTTATTGACTAGTTTTCTGTCTTTTCAAGAAGAGAGCAGTTCAGAGTGTTTTATCTTTTGCCTTAGTATTCCGAGAATGGAAAAATAGATGTGAATAGTTCTTATTGTATTGATTGTGTGCAATTTCGAGTTGATAGCTGCCGTAGAATATTAACTAGACAATTCAACTTTTTCTTTTAAGGATGTATGAAATTTGATTGACGGCTATTTGACGAAGATACAGCCTGTTCAGTTCTTGATCATATTGTTTTCTTTTGCTACCATCGCAAGACAGTCGAATTCGCGAATCCGATTCAACGCTGCGTTTTGGCCACATCATTTGGCGTGATTTTAAAAGAATTCACGTGTATAAAAGTAAACAAAAGAAGTAGTAGTTTGCCCGGTCTTTGTTACTGCACCGAGAATTTTTCACTGACGAAAAAATATCTTTATGTTTAGACTTATTCATATGGCATTAACAGATAAAGCTGACAAATTCACTGTATATTAGTTTATAATGGTGCAACCGCCTGATCAGTTTTATTTTTAGCAATTCAGTATTGACCTTAAAAGGGCTAAGGGAGTAACAAGCTAAGAATTTTAATATGCAAAGAGAAACTGGATAGGGTTTTTTAAAATGTTTTTTAAGACGGCATGTAATTAGCGTAAATTGGCCTTCTTATAACAGCGATATGATATTACCTAAAAAGGAAAAGTATAAATGATACATGGTAAAAAAACCCCACTTTTATAATGTAAAGATAAAATTGGTTATTGCAGTGGTTTCACGCTTCGCTTCAGAAAGATCGATACCGTGGTTTTGCGTTGTTCAAAATCCGAAAATCCAATTGGACAAGGTCGGATTTAACAGCCTATACATATGTTATGGACCGTTACGGGCCTCAGTAAGACCTATTTAATCTTCTAGACTGTGACCCTTTGATCAAAACCACCTGTTTTGGTCAGGGATCTCCGAGGGCTGATTTCTACTAAACCAATCAGCTTTCGTATTTAGGATATAAATTATTATTCAATTAAAGTAAAAAAAAAATTCACATAAATCTGTGGTCTTACCGATGGTCAGATGTAAGTGATCAATTAAGTAAAATCGTATTTAACTGTTAATTGAGGTTTTGAAAAGCAAGCAGTTAAATGTGCTATTCATATCAATGACGCACATATTGTTGTGACGGCTTTTTGATAAAGAAAAATGAAATGCTACGGTAGATTAGGACAGACTTTGTTCATGGTTTTAGCAAACTACTTGTTTTAACAAACATCGGCTGTTTTTCTACGTCATTAGGGCTGCAAAAACCCTGTGTTTAGTTTGCTTTTCTTCGTAGATTCACTCATAACAAGGTATGTCATGGTAGTTTCGAAGGTGCTTTTGTCAGAAATCAGCAAAATTTGTTTTTCTACTTAATAGGGTTTATAGCTTTTGTGAATACATGATCTAGAGAAATCACATACAAATATGGAGTAAGCGAGTGAGCTTTAAAAACACAATCTGTAATGAAACCATGACTTCATTGCCTGATCTTACTATAGATTTTTTATTTGTGTATAATCTCATGATGGCATTTGGTCTTTCTTCTGTTATGCCATATGCCAGCAACATTACTTTCATTTCCTTCCGAAATGTGGATTTGAATAGTAGAGATATACCTATAATGAGCTGATATGACGACCTGATGGTAAGGATCTTTCTGTTTGTCAAATATCATAGACATATGTGTGTGTGTGTGTGTGTGTGTGTGTGTGTGTGTGTGTTTGTGTATGTGTCTTGCAGAAGGTAAATGGTGGTTGTCAGCAAGTATCTGCTATTTAGGACTTTTTCTCTTTTTATCAAGGATTTATTTACTTACCTTCCGACCTACTTGTTTTTTTCTTTCTTGTTGACTTAGTGTGTTCGAGCTTTATTTTAGTTTATTTTTATTTATTTATTTATTTTATTTACTTATTCATTCATTTATTTTATTTACTTATTCATTCATTTATTTATTTACAACGAATGTTGATACAGAAATTTCACTTTACAAATAGATTTATGTTAGCATTGTTAGTCCTGTTAAAAACTTGAAATCAAAATAACTAAATATACCAAACTATTAAAAATGTGTATATATCAATAGTAACAATGTAGGTCAAAAAATGAAAACATTTAGCATTGTTTAATTAAGTGGACTAAGTGAATGTCGTGAAGAAATAGACGCCAGGATTAGCAGAGCTTGGAGAATGTGGAGAGNACCAGGGAAGCAAGGTTAAAGTGGTATGGGCATGTAATGAGGAGGAACCAGGAGAACCCAATAAAACAAGCATGGCAGGAGACAGTTCAGGGGAAAAGGAGCAGAGGCAGGCAGAAGCTGAGATGGAGAGATGTTGTAAGGGAAGACATGAGGCAAGTTGGAGCGAATCCGGAGGACTGCAAGGAGCGCCGAAAGTGGCGCAGACTGTGTCGAGCGGCCGACCCGTACTAGCGATGGAACAAGACCGCAGGAAGAAGAAGAAGAAGACTAAGTGAATGAGAAAATAGAAATAAAAATAGGGATGCCATAAAGGATTGAGGTAAACTATTCTCTCAAGCTATTTTTGAATTTTGTAAAATCAACTTTATTTCTATTGTTTTTTGGTAATTTGTTACAAATATTTAAACCAAGGAATCTAATTGATCTTTTTCCATAATCAGTTTTTTTAAAAGTTTTAAAAAATGCTATTTTTTCTTGTATTTTTCGTGTGTTGTACTAATTCAAAGTAACCATTAAAGATTTTTGGGAACCCTCTTATCAGGCCATTTACGCACGAAGAGGCACAATTGACGTTTAGCAATTTTCTCCAGCGATGTCAAGCAACCATCTACTCATGGTCTCTTTCCAAGAATGATTGAAGCACGATTGATGAAGTAGTGTAGAGTTAATTTTTGTGTACCGTTCTGTTACACTTGGTTACAGTTGTAGCATGTGGAAAGTGGTACAATTGTTGTACTGTATATAGTTTAGGCTGTCTTGAGATTCAAATAGTGACATACGTTCCCAAGAAGCTTTTGTCTGCTCCTCCAGATGCATTACTGACTCGATGTGTATGCCAAAGGTGTTTGTACCCTGTTGTGGCAATGATGTAATCGACCCGAACTTGAGTTTTAAGGAAGCTGTTTGTTTTGTCAGTTGTGAGACGTTCCAAACAACATCAGCTCGAATTTTCCTCCTTTCAAATTTTTGGTTAACTCGTTTTCTTCCAACAAGTTTGCAAGAAGAATGACATAATAATGAGATAATTTTTGTTCAATTTCTATGATACACAATCTCTACATGACCGAAACTGTATCATCAGTATACATTAAAATTTTAGTATTTTGAGTGCAGTCAACAACATCGTTAAAATATATTCGAAAAAGCAAGGGGCCCAATATTTATTATTGTGGGACTCCCGAGATTACATTCTGATACTCTGACGTGCTATCTGCATGCGAAATAGTAATGCTTCGTCTGGAACAGATTTCCTTCAAACCACGTTAATTCTATTGGGTCTTCGTTCACATTTGTTGTTATGTCAAGTTTATTCCAATCAGTTGTTTTCAAGATCGTTGCAGTGTCTCAGTGGATCATAATTTTGATAATCATGATATTTAATTGTTCGTGGTAAAAGCTTGGTAGCTGCAATTTTCGATGGACTGTTACTGATAATAACGAAAGTGTGGCATGATTTCATTTTGGCGAGTTGGCTATTTGTACAACTGTTTAAAGCTGAACAGAGTGAAAAAGTTTTTAAATCGTTATTTCTTATATAAAGAAAGTCAGCGTTTACATGCTCAGTGAGAATACATGCTTTTATATCGGTTTAGTTGCTAAGGACAGCATATTTCCAAGCTTGACATTCAAATTTGTTGGTAGGAGTTGGGATGGATCAGGGGGTCTGTATAATATTCAAATGATAGCTTTTGGGTTTTGGTAGATATATTTTTAGCCATACACATTCAATAGTATATCCTTTCAAATCCTCTCTCCTTTTCCAGTTGATATCCTTCGATATGTAAGCACCAGCTCCACTACATTTTCCTGTCATGTTGGTTTATTAACGAAAAACCACCTGAATTTCGAAAATCTCATCAATGCCAGTCGTTTTAATGTGTGTTTCGTGTTTGTTTTCTAATCTTTGTAGAAATTTATTAACAAGTCCTGTTTGTGTAAATTGATACTGCACACACCTTGCTGGTGATTTATGTTTGAATATTCTGTGGGATCAAAAAGAGTTTATTTTTGGTATCACCACATGGCAAGCAATGTAGAATGTGCTAATTTTGTCGAGTTGTGTTGTGATGAAAATTATGTTTCTTTCTCGAAATAAAAAGCAGCTTGAAATTATTGTCTGATCTCCATTATCAATTCCGGCAATGCCAAATTTCAAGCTGAAACTAACTTGAAAATATCGAGGTTCAGTAATTTGAAAATCTTAAGAAAACAGTTGGCACCATGGCACAAAACCATGAATTGCATTGCCTTGTCGTGTCATGCTTACGAGAAGGTAATTATGTCAAACTCAGCAGAGTTACTGATTGTATTAATTGTAATAAACATACAGAATAACCAACCAATATTAATGCAGAGTACTGAAGTAAAGGTTTAAGTAACGATGCAGAGGATAACATGTCTGCCCATCGCAAGTATGATAAAGGTTTACATTTTCTCATTTGCGATCATTTTAATAACGCATGTTATTTTATATGTGAAAAAATATAAACGTTACTTTAAGTAGGAAAAAATTAGCACCAACAAAGCTTATCATCTGCTTTCACTATCAGAAACACGTTCTATCAGACGAGTTGTTGGATTTTAGTTCATCGATAATATTTTTTATCCATCATAGACTAACATTCGGTTTTCACAAAGTAGAAAGCGCTTTCTCGTGAGCGCTTACAACAAATGGAATGGAATATACAGAGTAGAAAAGTGTTTGGATTGCGCCATTTACATGGATATGTGGACAAAGATTTTTGATTTCTCCACGTTGTGAAGAAGAATAATATTTTTATTTGTGCTGTTTTTATGTTCGAGGTGACGTATCGTTCAGTAAAATTACATTATGTCACGTGGACAACATTAAAAGAATCGAAGATTGGAGCGAGTTGTGCAATACTGTTGGAACTTTCCGATACTTGTAAAAAAACCAAACCTCTCGAAGGGATATTCTAACAGAAGACATTGACCATAGTGAAAGCACTGATAACATGGCAAGAGAAGGTAAGGTACTTTTTTAAATTTCTTGCTGGTAAAATCTTATTATTACATCTACTTTCTCATTTGTATATTTCCTCCTGTCTGCATATTAGAGCATGTTGTAGATGATTCTGAAGTTTTAAAATGAAAAGAAAAATGAGTCTTTGAAGAACGAGAGATTTGAAGTGAAGGTATTAAATTTTACTATCCATGAAACATGTCTTAGACCAAGGCCTTGATGTACATTACGTTTTGCTTTGAGTAGACCCAGTAATTAGTTCGTGATTAAATTAGAACATTTTTGACCTTGTTGCAATACGTCATTTCCCCCCTGTAACTGGGCCACAGACGGTGCTCTTCAAAGGGACTTCTGTTTAAACAGTGAGGAATTTCTTGGCCGGATGCCCTTCCTGAAGTCAACTAATGGCTTTTTTTTTCTTTTGTAAAGTTCCAAAATTATTTTCGTCTGCTCGGGGAATCGAACTTGGAACCTCTTGGTTACGGTGCAACTGCACTAACCATTAACCCACGGCTGCTCTTGACCTTGTTGCATTATCTAATGGATATTATAATGTTAATTTTTGAATTGAATTTATATGCGCATAACTGGTGATATTTGTCTTCAAATTTTTAACGTGTTTTATTTCATTTTTACTAGATGCATCTCTTGTGATGGCGGTAAACAACGTGACGTTATCGATCATCGAAACGATCCAGGACTCTTCAGCGACGGCAGTAGAAATTTCTCGTGTAACAGCGTGACAATGCTAGAAGACCTGGTGCACTAAAGTACTTTTTGCTGACCAGATGCATCACGTAAAGAAATTAATTTTGACCCAGAGACTGGCAGATATTCCAAAGTCTACACAACATGTTTCAATGATGCTGAAAAGCAATTTAGCTGAAACACAACTTAAAAATAAAGCATCCTTGTTGAAACTTCTGCCTTGTCTTTGCAAACCAGGCCCGCCAAGGATTACCACTGAGAGGACACGATAATGACAAAGACTAATTTGAGACAGCTGATAAATTATCGTGGTAAAGATGACCCCTCGTTTACCGAATGGTTGAAAAAGGAAAGCCAAAACTACACTTTACTGAAAACCCAAAACGAAATGTTAAAAGATGTGACTCGTTGTACTTTCTGTGACATTGTCAATTCCATTGAAAAAATCGGATTTTCACAGAATTATGGTATATAAAACCTCTAATATGTCTAATATAGAGCAAACTGTTTTTAGTTTCCGATGGGTAGAGGGAGGTATGTATTTTCGTGAGACTGACGCAGCAAATATGGTCAATTTAATAAAGGGGATGCTGCAGATCTGCAAATTGGCTTGGATCGCGTAATTGCGAGGACAGTGCTACGATGGTTGTAGGTGTACTATGATGGGTAATACAACAGTAGTTGCAACTCATATTAAAAAGGATATTCAACCTTTGGCATCATCTACTAGTTGCTACTCGCATTAACTTAGCTTAGCATGTGGTGATTGGATCGGAAATTCAACAGCAGTTTCAATTTACTCGACAAATGGTATGAAATCATCAACCTGGCTAATTTTTCTCCAAAGCGTGATTCTTAGCTTTGGGAAGTCTACGAAGAAGATTATTACGAATGTGAAGATAAATACAGGAGAAAATTTACAACACTAAGATTGTATGGTCCGTCTCGTTGGATTGTTATAGCTAGTTCATTAACAAGGATTTACGAAAGTTGCAAAGACTCAGAGGAGCTGTGACACTGGTGTTTAGAAGAGTATATAAGACAAGCGAAAGCACTTATTCTTGGTATACAATCGCAGATGCGGAGATTTGAACACTTTTTTTTGGTTGATGCTTGATATTCTTATCATTGGGCACAGTGAGAATCTAATTACATCGTTTTAGGCAAAGAATATGTGTACCGCCGAAGTTCAGGCAATAGCTAAACACACCATTGCAACTCTAAAGAAAATAAGAAGCGATGAAAAGTATTAGTTCTCTTGGGAAAATGTAGAGAACAATGTTAATCCAGCAAAATTGCCAAGGAAAAAGAAAACACTGGCTAGAATAGAGGAATGTCCAGGTGGAAAAGCAGCAGCAAATTTTCACGGTGATATTGATTTTCACTACCGCAAAATCTACTGTGAGTCGTTAGATTATGTCATCAGTGATCGATTCGACGGAAAGGATTTTTGAATGTACATCTTTTTATCAAGACAGCTAAAGCACGCGACTTTAATGACGAGTGTAATGTAATGGCAAATTTATTTTTTTTTGGTTTTAACGTCATTTTCCCCCAGTAACTCGGGCTCAGACAGTGCCCTTCACAGGGACTTGGATTTGGCAGTGAGGAATTTCTTGGCCGGATGCCTTTCCTGACGCCAACAAAATGGCTTTTTTTGGTAAAGTTCCAAAGTCGCCAGCGCGGGGAATCAAACCTGGAATTCTTGGTTACAGAGGCTATGGCAAAATATGGGAATGATTTTTAACGGAAATCGGTTTCATGTGCAACTGGAAGCCTTAGCTAAATACTCCAAAGACATTGGAATCGTATCTATTCGCACAATAGCCGAAGTTTTAAGAAATCTAGAAGCGGGAAGCCATCTTGGCAGTCTTTAAACTAGTGGGAAAATTAATTTTGATGATGTCACCAATGAATTCAACGTCTTGAGAGAACATTATATTTTATTTGCTGTATAAACTATGAAACAAAAACCAGCTGAATCATCTGATAATTTAAAGTATCTATACGAATCAGCTTGACCAAATTGATTCATCCGAAATCGCCTCTACTTTTATTGAAAAGAATGGCGGTCGCTGATATACTTTTGGTAAACTTTAGTTTTCTGACATATTTTTTGCGACTTAATAACTTAGTTACAAACTGACGCTCTAATAGTTCCTGTTGAGTTTTTATTTTCTCGTCATTGGTTTTCAGCAAATGGGTATCTGTTTTCTGTTTATTACTTAGCGATTTTTCCAAATTTGTTTTGATCCCTACTTGTTTTCCATTTTTCATATATTAAGATTCTTATTTATTTATTTTACGCAATACTGTCATTCTTTAATCAAACGATTAGCTGTTTTTTTTGTTTTTTTTTGTATTTTCAAAAATATAAATTCAAGAGTTAATCAGCTTCTTTTTCATTTGCCTTACGTCATTGTCAGTACTTCATTGACAGTACGCCATTGACATCATACCATCCAAACATGAGTAGGTCATTAATGTCCTTTGATCAAACCATCAGAATATTATTAACGTCAACTTACCAAAGCATGAGTATAATATTAACGTCTTCTCATCACAGCATAGTGTCATTAGCGTCATCTTATCAGACCGTGAGTATATCATTAACGTCATTTGATCAAAGCGTCAGTGTGTCATTCAAGTCATTTGATCAAAACACCAGTAGGTCCTTAATGTCATCGTGTCAAAGCATCAACAAGTCATTAACGTCATCTCATCAAAGCATGAGTATGTCAATAGCGTCATCTCATCAAAGCATGAGTATGTCAATAGCGTCATCTCAGCAAAGCATGAGTATGTCATTAACGTCATCTCATCAAAGCATGAGTATGTCATTAACGTCATCTCATCAAAGCATGAGTATGTCAATAGCGTCATCTCATCAAAGCATGAGTATGTCAATAGCGTCATCTCAGCAAAGCATGAGTATGTCAATAGCGTCATCTCATCAAAGCATGAGTATGTCAATAGCGTCATCTCAGCAAAGCATGAGTATGTCAATAGCGTCATTTCATCAAAGCATGAAAAAATCATTAACGTCATCTCATCAAAACACCAATGTGTCATTAACGTCATGTTATAAAGGCGTCAGTGTCCTCTCACAAACTTGGCCTTTTTGTCTGTTCCTTGCGATTGCTGTTTTCTGATTGGTTTTTCAAACACTTGATTCACCGTAATTCCCTCCCGTGGAAAATTAACCATTACTAAATTTTACTCGCCCCCAGAAACTGACTAATTTGAGGTAAATTATTGTGCTGAGTTTATTTTATTACACTATACAATACACTACTATAGTTTTTCATACAATATATATACAATTTTGTATATAGCTATGCAGGACTGGCTATATCTAGTATATTAAGTTGTATTTTATCGTATATTAGTATATTTACTATATATATATATATAGACTTACGTAATGTGAGAGTTAATGATCATGAGTATGATCTGAGAGATATTGCAGGCCTAAAGCGACGCATATTTTTCGACTGCAAGTACAGGAGGTGTTCGTTTTGGATCGAGTTGAACTTATGTTGATTTAGTCAAAGATTTTGAATATTGATGAGTTTTATTGTTATTGCATATTGTTGTTATTACTATTATTTTATTATTATTAATATTATTGCTACTGCTACTACTACTGCTACTACTAATACTACTACTACTACTACTACTGCTACTACTACTACTACTACTACTACAACTACTACTACTAATACTACAACAACAACTACTACTACTGCAACTACTACTACTGCTGCTACTACTACTGTTACTACTACTACTGTTACTACTACTACTGCTACTACTACTACTACTACTACTACTACTACTACTACTACTACTACTGTAGTTGTTATTGCAGTATTATACACCGTACAGTTCACTGCTTGTGAGATTAACTTAAAGAAGAAAAAAGCTTGATATTTCCATTGACCCATAACCTTATCTTACCGCTTTACCTTTGAGATTGAAACAAGTGGAAAAACTACCAGCAATGTAATGTGAAAAGGAATAAAACTGAAAGAACAATGTCCCGACAAATTCCTTAAGCGGCTTGTAGTGTAAAAATAATGCAGTCATTGTAAAACCCATGGGAACTGCGCCAGATGGTCACATCCTTAATATCTGTTT
>RDPX01000063.1:94953-114744 GCA_003991215.1 Morbakka virulenta | reverse complement strand
ATAGAGAGATATATAGAGAGAGAGAGAGAGAGAGAGAGAGAGAGAGAGAGAGAGAGAGAGAGAGAGAGAGTGAGTGAGTGAGTGAGAGTTAGTGAGAGTGGTGCGCTACCGTTTTTGAATCTAAATTATTTACACTTGATCACTTGGGGTACAACAAAATTATGTAAATCAAACAGTGTAATGATATTCTGGTGTTGTCTTGGCTTAGCATTGTTTATTTGATGGGTAATAAACTTTATGCTCTGTAGTACCAGCCATTCCTTTTAGAAGTCATTATGAATTCCAGGTTTTACAAGTTTATTTTTGATATAGCAGCTCTTAAATTTTATTATCCCTGTCTGTATGCTTGTGCTGAGATTGCCTACAGTGTTTAATAATGTTATGTATAATCATTTTTAGTGTTATGCAGTTCCTGTATAATGCTCATTTGGTCCCGTAGACACTCCTTATGTGCCCCAGTTGGTATTAATTTAGCCTTACTTCTAATACCCGCCCTAATTTCGTAATAAACATTGCTTTAATTTGTAATACCTGCCCTAATTTGTAATAACATTTAGCTCAAATGTGTAATAGAATATCTGCCCCAATTTGTAATTAACTTGGTTCAAATTTGTAATAAGTGCTTGCAATACTTGATAACAGAATAGGGTTTTTTATGTGGGGTAAATTATCCATTTTACTTAACATTGACATTAAATTTTCGGGAAAAAAGTAGGCTCCACGGGAAACAGAAAATGTTATAAATATTTTATTACGTAGGGTACATCGGATATATTATAACTTAGTTATGAAGAAAAGAATTTACTCTTTGTAAAACAATATTGTTCCAACGTATGAAGGGCTATTTCATGTCCAGTTAAAGCAGAAGAAAAAGAGAAACTTTCATTTTTGCATTATTTCATTTCATATTTATGTTATGTTAGCAGGGACACAACTGGATGAAGTTTTTTTTTTAGATAATTTACTGAAGTAAAATGGATTATTTAAGCATCAGAAAAACCAATTTTGTTATCAAGTATTGCATCGGTTATTACGAACCAGAGCAAAGTTCCTTACACACTTTTGCAGTTAAGAAAGATTTGAATCCCAATGTTGCCGATCTCTGGCCCAGGTGAGAAAGGAGGAGGATTTGACGAAAAAAGAGACCTCCAATTTTACTACAAGAATTTCAACTAGTATTGGGGCCTTGAAGAAAATGAATCTTAAACGAGAGGACCTATGACGTTGTCGGTGACATCTGGAAACCACTCAACCAACTACCATTTTATAGCAGGCCCGCCAACAACTTTGGGAAATGTAATATCAGGGCCAAGTACAAAGCAGGAAAAAACCCAACCAAAATAGATGCAGAAATAAAACTAACTCGATTAGAGACAAGGAATAAGTGAGTAAATTGGACAGGCAGCTGGAAGAAGAAACTCGTTAGAGGAACAATGGTGGTGTATTCATGCTATGAAGAAGAAAATTCACCATACACTGTGAGTATCAATAATTTTGATGCTCACAAAAACAGCTCAGACAACACACGTTGTTTGGGTGGCTTATGGACCATGCATCATGAGCCCCCCTTCAGAACTAAAAAGAAGAGGCAACACGAACATAACCCAGTGACCTGGCACAACCAACCACAACAGTAATGATAGGAAAGATGATTTCTACAGAAGGCTTTACATTGGCATAGAAGCATGCTAAGTAAGGGACTTAAACATCGTTTTGGGAGATACATAACTACGACTAACTGATGGGGACGCATGAACTGAGCTAGATCAGTGACAACGGAGAGAAGTTTACATACTTGAACTACAAACAACCTTGTAATGGGTGGAATAGTTTTCGCCCTTATGATGAGCCATGTAACAACTTGGGCTTCGCCGGATGCCAACGCAACGAACCAGATAGACCACATTTGTACCTCAAAGAGGTTTCAAAGAACACAAAAGGACGTGTGAGTCAAGAAGGAGCTGAGGTTGATTGAGAGCACCATCACCTTTGTTGCT
Organism: Morbakka virulenta; assembly: GCA_003991215.1. NCBI lineage: Eukaryota > Metazoa > Cnidaria > Cubozoa > Carybdeida > Carukiidae > Morbakka > Morbakka virulenta. The sequence goes on along the minus strand of RDPX01000063.1, from coordinate 112,747 downwards.
AGACTAAGCTCAAGCTCATTAAGAGAGGAAGAACGCAGAGACAACATAACACCACAGGTTCAGCACTCCACTCCTGAAAGACCCAGACAAGCTTGAAAAATATCGACTGACAAACACTAACATGTTCCAGAATATAATTGTGGAAGGAGGTGAAAGAAATCTTAACATCAACATACCAAGAAGTGCTAAGCTTCAAGAAATCTAATTACTAGGAGTGGATATCAGCAGACTATTAACATAAAATCGAAAACAGCAGGTAAAACAAGACAGTACCTCACAGAAAATACAGTACTTACCAACAACCACAAAAGAGCACAGAAAAATCGGGAGGCTTACACGATTTACAAAAGAAGCGGACAGAAGCTTGAAGAACAGCATACGGACAGAAATGAGACACATAACGACTGTTCCCACAAAAGTAGAGGCGGCAGCTCATCACGGAATATGAAGGACCTCTACGTGATCCCCAAGAAGCTTTCTGGAAAATTCATAACACCAGAGGGGCCAGTAAAGGACAAAGAGGAAAAGACCGTCCCGGAAGAAGAAGGACATGTGAAGCGATGTGGAGAGCATTTTGAGACGCTGCTGAAGTGACCAGCCTCGTAGAGCTCGCCAGACATGCCAGTGGGGTGCAACACCCTGTCGGTAGTTTGCAAAGCAGCTGAAGTCTGGCAGGGTAACACGACTTCACATGATAACAGCAGAATTCCTGAAAGCAAACCTAGAAACGACGGTGGAGATCCTCTTTCCCAATTTTCCGGCAAGAATAACAAGCTCCAAGTAAGTGGAAAGAGGGCAGCGTTATCAAAATCTCCAAAAAGCAATCTCAGCAATTGTGGAGACTACGGAGCGATTTTACTTCCAGTACTCAGTAGGATCGAATTAAACAAAATTGAAATTGTTGTTGACCTTCACCTGAAAGATAAACAGGCCTGTTTACAAAGGGATGAACCCTGGACTGACCAGATTATTATAGTACGCATCAACCAGGAGCAGTCACTGAAATACATTACTCCAAGTCAGCTTTCTCAAAAAAGTAGCTCGAGACAGTTTGGAAACTTCCGAGGCATTACGAAGTAGCACTAAAGCTTACTAACATTTTTAGAACACCTTTGAGGGGTTTACCAGGAGATTTTTTCCATGAAGAATAAATTCCAGATGCTTTTCTACTCAGAGGATCAAACAAGGATGTTTCCTGTCGTCTTCCTTTTGCTGCAGGCCATCGACTTGTCCCTAACAGCTTCCACTGAACAAAAGAATTGCATTCAGTGAGCGCTTTGGTTCCAACTGGACAATCTAGACTTTGTAGTTGACCTGGCACTTATTTTCCACACCCAGCGGCAGATTAAAGAGAAATCCAGCCAAGCCTGGTTTGAACAGCCATCGTACTTGACGACGAAACACCGCAAAAAAAAGGTTAACAGTTTGACTTTCGTTGTGCGAAACACTGGCACCAGGACTAGAATTAGCAAAGCATGTTTTCTTCAGTTTAGAAATGTTTGGACCTGAAGGAACGTGTCCTGCTTTCCGGAGCTGAGACATGGAGGATCACAGTTTTAACGACAGTGAAAATCCAAACATTCACAAACAACTGCCTGAGGAAGATCATTTGCATACGATAGCCGACACAATCAGCAACAAAGTACTGTGGCAGAGAACAAAATAGCCACCTAGTGTGGGTGGTATCCAACAGCGCCGTTGGAGATGATAGGCCACACACTTTAAATGATAATCAAAACAACAACAGGAGAGGCTCCCAGATGGAATTCCTGAAAAGAAGAAGAAATGAGGCTGTTCAAGTAATACCGGAAGACAGGACCTTTAGGCTTATGCCAGGAAATTGGGACGCTCATGTGTCAGCTTCAGAAGCTGGCCCAGGGTTGATGAGGCTGAAGGACTCTTTTCGACAATACTTTCCCTAACATGGCATACGTAGGCGTAAGTAAGTATTACATATTGGGCGAAAAGTTATTTCAGATTACGACAGGTATCACATTGGGGCAAATTGTTACAAATTGGGGCACAACACACGTCCATTCATTCGATTTAAGTTGCTAACGATTCTTGCAATTTATTGATAGGCTGCTGATGGCAAGGGAAACGACTTACATTGTTTTTTAGATTTTTATGTTTGTAAGATGAAATTTCAAATTTTCTTAGTTTTAACTGAAGTGGTTCTTTTCCAGAGAAAGTTTTTTATGATTTTTTTTTTTTTTAAAACCGGTTTGTTCAGATATTGCTTTTTAAAAGTTTTGTTCCCACCTATTCCCAGAAGTTATTTTGGTCATTTTTTTACTTTTATAAACCTAATTCATATTATAAACTGCTTTTAAATTTTTTTATTTGTGTTCCACATATTCTGTCAAGCCTTTGCGAGTTCTCGCTTTTAGAAATAAACTTGTTACGAAAATCGACAAACGGGTTCTTTTGTTGTTAGTGATTTTTATTCCACCTTCTACTGCTCGCCACAGGTGTTACAAGACATGACAGTCCTGTCTCATTCTTTTAGACCATCGACAAACGCGTTATCAAAAACAGCTCTCCGTTTTGGTGCCTTATTAGTTTATCAATATCTCTAGTGAGCTGTTAACCAATGATTACCTTACTTTCTAGAATAAAAATATTGCACATAATTTTTATGGGTTTTTTCTTTGTCATTGTGAAGTTTATCTAATTCAGTAATTACCCCACGGATGGATTAGTTGTTGAGAAACGGCCAATTATACTTTAAAACCACTAAAGCTTCTATAACTACATAGATTTGATACCTCACTATGTTAGCAATTTCGCTGGTGGACAGTTAAAACATGATTCCCATTAGATTTCCTGTTACAATAATATTGTAAATAATTGGTTAGGGTTTTTTTTCCTTGTCCCTGTGAAATTTTTTATTTAAATCAATAATTACCCCCCAGATGGGTCATTTATTGAGAAAGGGGCTATTTAACTTTAGAACTGCAAAGAATAACTAGAGCTGTGATTACCCCTTCATATAACAATAGTCAATTCTTGAAGATGACATACACATTGGTTTTTAATAAGCATAGTATTTTTGGGGTTGGGCCTTAATAATTTAAGCAGGAACTTTGAGTCCAATATATTTTTACAATATTTTTAAAATTTGTTTCACTTGTATACAAAATATGCCTTTGGTGTGAAATAAAACCTTACCACCTGACTTTCGGCATAGGACGACTCGTCGCGAGGGTTTGTAACAGACCTCAGCCCGAAAGTTTATGTTTTGTAAGGTAGAAACAATAGTTTTTTTATATGACAGATTCAAATTTCTTATTTTGAACATATTTTTCAATTCTTTACCTCCTGAAAAGCACATGGGTTTTACTCTGTATACATGAATTTAGTAGAGGTAAGAAAGAGGGAAGACAAACAAGGCATAAAATGCGGAAAAAAGCAGAAAAATTAGCAACTTATAGCTGCAAAGAAAGTATCGTACATCATCATCTGGTACCTTATCTGGACATTGGCCATCATGGTCCTCCACTTAAACCTATTCTCAGTTAAACTTATTAGTTCGTTACTAGTACCCTACGTATGAATTAAGACTATCGATAAAAGTTATTCTCTGTCTGCCTCTACTGCGCTTGTCCACAATCTTTCCAGTAATGGCCAGATGTTCTAAACCCTTATGCTTACAGATGTGTCCTAAGAATTACAGTTGTCTCTGTCTAACTGTTTTGATCAATGGTCTTTCAAGGGTAGCATCTGTTAGTACTGATGCATTAGACTTTTTCTCACAATTCTTCTGATAAAACACAACCCTGCTACCTCTAGTGTCCTTTTTGTTTCTTTATTGAATGCCCAGTACTCGTATCCATACAGTAGTAATGGCCATACATTTGTTTCCATCACCCTAATTTTTGTATCTATTCTTATGTTTCTGTTTGTGAGTATTGATTTCATTTACCGAAACGTGTTTTTGGCCATAGCTATTCTTTTATTTATTTCACATATTGTACATAGAGATAAAAAGGGAAAGCAAAGATAAAACCGGAAAATGCCAAAAGACACTGAACAAATCACGAAGTTGTTCATTTTGTGAGAAAAGATTTCAGAATTAACAAGATCTCGCAAAGCATTTTGACTGTAGTCACGGAGTTTATTCAGCGAAAAAAATACCTGTAAGCAATACATACGATGTTGCTAACATTGTTCTCAATAATTTAGTTGAAAAGTTGTGAAGCGAAATGATCACATGTTGGATGAACATTCCCGAACATGTTACACTGTAAAACAAAAACCTGAAGTTATCTTTATGTTTGATTATGCTACCCCTAGAGCATAACGAAGGACCCAGTCCTTCCTTCCCAGTGCCATTATTTCTTTTTAGCCATATCCAATGACTCGCTTTCTCCATCTTTTTACTTAGTCCCAAGGATACTAAGACCTTTTTCATCCATATATAAAATCCCCAGCAACCACCCTCAAAAGTATGACACTCTGTATTCCATCCAGCTTCTTTACACTACTTGACCAGCCTGTCATGCCTCTCGTTTTCTACCACTACCCTTAGAATATTACCTTGGCGTCTCCTTATCATTTTCGCCCTCCAACTGTTTCCCACTTGCATCACACTTAATCTTTGACACTTCATTGTTATCCCACACGTAAAAATATGTGTGGCATTGCAGTTCAAGCTAAATTGCAGTTTGAAGTAACTTGTGATTCATGCCATTGGCCTTACCAAATCAGCATTTATCATCCTTCACAACACTCCATCACACCAGGTTTGCTAGTGATAAAGTTCGCCATACACAGTCACATCATAAGACTTGGCCCACTAGCTTTCTAGCCCCATATATCTGCCCAGCTTACTCTCGTTTCCAGGGCCAATTATCCCGCTTAGCTTATTTGTTTGAACATTGCAATGTACCAGGATTTTATGCCGTTCATACTTATCATTTTACCTCAAATACATTTTTTTTCGGTATTCCATTTCTTACTTCTAATTATATCTATTGGATTACAACGGATCTCACTATCGCTTGAGTCTCAGAGAATAATCACTGTTATAACTTTACGGCACGTAAACATCTCAGCTATTAAAGTAACAGGTAAATGCAGTACGTATATATCTGCTGTTGCAAAATGATTTGCCAAGTTCAACCATCCTTTAATTTGTACAATGTACTTCCTCGCTATCTCCTCAACGCAAGAAATGGTCTCCCCAAACGTCGTGAACGGTCATGCAATACTATGTTACAAACCACATTGCAAGCACCATAACTACCCATTGCTGGCAACTCCATATCGTTAATCGCCTCATGTCCTTCTGCTTACTTTTGTATTTCCAATTTGCGTCTATCCGACAACCTCCCTTCATACAGCGGACCACCGCTCTCCACAGTTTCTCCTTGTTTTTTATGGCTTTTGGTCAACTATTGTATATTTTCCGTCGTTGTCCTATTATCTTTAAAAGTAACACTCCCAGACCTATTAGCTTTGAGTTTCATTCGCTACAAAGTCACTTTAAATAAGCGATGCAATACTCATCCTATCTCATCCTTAAACCATTCTTGACTGTTCTGTTGCTTCTTTGTTGTATTTAGTGAATATTAGTAGCATTTCAAGTATTAAATTAAACCCCCAAACTGAGATTGTACATCTCAGCTATACCTGCGTCCAGCCTGTGCCAATCTATATTGAGCTCGGTAGTTTTAACCACATCCGAAATGACTCATCGTAACATCGNGACCTATTAGCTTTGAGTTTCATTCGCTACAAAGTCACTTTAAATAAGCGATGCAATACTTGATCTCATGCTTAAACCATTCTTGACTGTTCTGTTGCTTCTTTGTTGTATTTAGTGAATATTAGTAGCATTTCAAGTATTAAATTAAACCCCCAAACTGAGGGATTGTACATCTCAGCTATACCTGCTTCCAGCCTGTGCCAATCTATATTGAGCTCGGTAGTTTTAACCACATCCGAAATGACTCATCGTAACATCTCATGATCTTTTTATTTCTTTTTTCCCCATTTTTTTCCTTCCCTCCTTTTCCTCCGGTTTTTGAATGGTTAAGAACAATACAAAGCATAACATCACTAGGAACTACGAAGATATGGCAGAGGAAAAAAGAAAAAAAGTTTTATGAGCTAAGAGTTAACCTTTGACTTGAAAACATTCAAATCATATGCTGTAGGAAAGCACTCAGAACCCAAAGAGTCCTACAGTCTTGCAGTCCGAAGGAAAAACTAAAATCACAGAAAGATTTATTACAGCGAAGAAGAACAACTGAGAGAAACGAGTCACGAGATTTAACAAGCTGAAATGGTACCAACGAGGAAAGCTCATCATGACAGTTCCCATGATCAAACCTATAGAAAAGACTAAGACAAACCTCATTCCGTCGATGAGACAAAGGCTGAAAAGTAGCAGCAAGATTTGGACGATCAAGAACATCAAACTAAGATGACAGAGCACCTGCCCAGATTTGGCAGTAGTACTTCATGCAAGGGCTGGTTGAGCATTTGTGGAGATACATGATGGCCTCAAGTGTAAGGTAATTTCTAGCACAATTCAGATTCAATCATTTAGAAGCAGACCTGCCAATAGGTTGGATATAAGAACCCAAAAAAAGATCTGGAAAAAAATGACAAACCAAGCATCCTCACTGATGAACATTGCACAAGAGGAGAGACAATCTAACCTGAGCTAACGCCCAGATGATATTACGATGTCTTCTAAAATATTTAAATGAATCATAGCTTTTACCAATACTGAATGGGGCACTGAACAATAGGCGTTGCCCAAGCTCAACCAACTACTGCTTCATCAATTTTTTCCTCTTTTTTTTTCTTGTATCTCGTCCCATATTATGCAAGGATGTTCTATGCACCATTGATACACTAAACCTCTTAACTTTACAAATGTGAGGGGAGAACAAAGAGTTTATGTCATAGTCTACTACACCTTTTGTAGACCTTGTAGAAAACACCGTCAGCTTCAGGCATACTTCCCACACGTGTTTTTTTATTAAACCTTCTGCTTTGTATTCTTCAAAACCATTTAGCTGGAATCTAACTTCCGATGGTGATGGTCTCTATGAACTAAATGTATGATAAATAGTCATCTGCTTGTGGATCACTATACTTAAAGGTTATCATAAAGCTCCTCTTTGGTGCACTTAAATTTCTTACTCCTTGTTTCAGTAAATAACCTCCTTCCTTTCACATGCTCCTCCTTCAAGAAACAAGATATCCTTTGGTATTAGAGCTTTTCTTTTTCTCTTTCTTTCTATATGATGATATGCTGAATTCACTTGTTTCTTTTATTGATCGTCATACAGCTTAAGTTCACTACATGAGTACACTTTCTGCCCTGAAGATGCACATTTCTTAACAACTTTCTTAGTTCTCTTTTCTTCTTTCGCAGCTGTACTATTTTTTCTTTCTTGTCAATTCATTCCGCCATGTTTTTTTCTCATTTAAATTCACCCTCTTTCTTCCGCTATTCCTATGTCGGAGCACGTCCACGCTCTTTCATAAATGGCAGTCGGTGGTTTGGTTTACATTTCTTTTGGTTATCTTTGTGACCGTTAACCTTTCTTGCAAACCATCTCTCCTAATTTCTTGTACCTGGTGGTTTCTTTCGCAACAGGCCATTGAAGTATAGGCTCGCAAAGACCACCTTCAGAGCCATTTGCATTACAAAGAAAGTATTTCTCATTGCCCCCATTCTTGGGGGACATATTGCTACGTGAGTCACATTTCACATATCAATCGTTACTAAGAGTAATTATTTGTAGATCTAACAGTTTGAAGATGATTTAATACAGAATTTGAAATCAGCAGTCAGTATCAAAGAATATTAGTATTCAAAATTGAAAGGTTTTTGTGAAGGAGAGCTTAATAATATCAATAGTGTACCAAGCAACGACAAACTATTCTTTTAAAAAAATTGACAGGTAACTACACAGTACTGCCACAGGTTGCTGGCAGGGTAGTTCAGGGATACTTGTAACAATCTGCTACTATCAGCTTCTCTGTAAAATCCAATCTGGGAATTTGGGTCTTGAGAATAGAAATGACACCACGGTGGCGAGTTAGATCCTCCTTTAAATAGTACGGAAAAGAATGGAAGCAGTTTTCATAAGTTCATTTTGCAGGAGCATGAACAACATCTTGGAAGGGGGTTCGGAGTGACATTTTCTGTGAAAAATCGAATAATATGTATTTCTTGATAAGACGTAACAAGGTAAAATAGGTACAATTCAAATGTAATTAGCGAATAATACGAGAAGACCAGCCAGTAAAGGAGCGACTTTCCGAACAAAATTCACTTATTTAAGGTACCTCTGAAAAACCTGAATGATAGACTTTTGGAAATACGAAGCCGACAGTTGGAGAAGCAAAAAATTAATCCGAGTACGAAATGCAAAAGAAACGTGAGATTATGAAAATAGAATTTGAAAACAAGCAAACAGAGAAACTGTTGTTAATTTTTATCACAATGAAAAATGAACTTTAAATGAAAACTTGTAATGAAACATGACGTGTTTAACAGCAGAAAACTGTTTAAAATGCCCATCAAAATATTTCACATTTGTTGGCCATGAATACAACAAAATGTACAACTTCCACTTGCATCACTTGCATCAATAGTTATAATACAATAACTTGAATCAAAGTTCGCAAACGGGCTACAGAACACATGAGCACAAGAGGAGAAATACGGGAAGAAGTAGGAAGAAAGAGGGAGATAGTAGGGAGAAGGAGAAAGAGAGACAGAGAAAGAGATATATAGATAGATAGCAAGACACACATTTATGTGTATGTATATATATATATATAGTTACATACATACACACATACATACATACATACACACATACATACATAAAATGGTGCGTATTGTGCGTAGAAAACTGTTGATGTGCATGTATGGACCCCAGGTCTGATTTTTTACAGTAACCCTACAACGCTTTCTAGATGGAACATACAGTCGACCTTGTAGGTCAGATGTCTCTTTCTATGGCTTTTTATCTCGTATCAGCCAATAGTCGATAATCAACGAAGGAAAGAATAATTCGCGAACCCTCCTCCCTTTTACCTCTATCTATTCTCTGTTGACAGCATCATACAGTTCCCATGAAGAGAAGTTTCAAATAATGTTGAGAGTTCACGTCAGCACCAGAAAGTAAAAGAATGAAGAATTTTTCATGATTGATAGGTTTGGTAAAGCATAGATTTATATATCATTTTGAGGTATATTAAACATCTAGTATAGTAGACACAGGCAACAAAAAAGAGTGAGATTGAATATGATAAAAAACCCCTGGATTTCGTTCAACAAAGCCATTGTTCAACAAACCTTCCTTTTGCAAAACTACTTTTAGTGCCAAATTTTTTCACTTTGCTTTCTTAATCTCCAAGTTAAGTGGTCGCATATCTTTAGTATTAATACGTCTTGAAGCATAGAAATAAAAATTTTCTCGTAGGTCACACCTTGCCTGAGACTTTTGTATTGTGGCTGAAACCTTATTGTTTAGTTAGAGCCAAAGTTAATAGGAGCAAAACACTCATATTGTTTACTTTTCAATAAAACGGTGATCGTTTTTACTTTTTTAACAGCAGTTGTGCATTTTGTTAACTTATTTGAATATGAAAAAGCCCAGTTATAGGCATTACAAGTATTCAAACCGTGCAGTCATTGAAACTTTGTACAGAATTCCTGCGGTCAAAGGTATGATCCAAGGTAGTATAAATTTAGAAATAAAAAGATAGTTTGAATTTGGCCCATTGGGACTAGTTTTAGGGTACTTGATTTTTCAAAACCTAGATAGAGACTAGCAATCCAAAAATTAATTTAACAAAATTTGCTCGGCGACACAGAAAGTGTGGGGACGTATTAAGTTCGACCATAATTTAGCTTTTTTGTAATTGGTTGTGGGACGAATGGTCAATGTTACTTTGACCACTCAACCAAATGCAGCGGGGCATTTGGTTGAGTGTGGACCGAGTAAGAATAGGAAAAAGGGTCATGTAGCCTCATAACATAGATAGAGCAATATTTGTCCTTTTCTTTGGTTTATGGGTATATTATATATATATATATACCCATAAACCAAAGAAATATATACAATATACAATATATATACAAAATATATACAAATAAGGAGCCAGGACATATATATATATATACATATACACATACACATACACATACATACATTCCCACAAACCAAAGGTAGAAAACAAAGAAGCGCATTTCTTAATTTCTTATTAATGTCCTGGCTCCTTATTTGTAGTTTGAATCCGTACTCCCCCTGATAGCCAAATAATATACACCTGCTCTGAAAATGTGAGTAAAAGAACTTGATGTTGGATTTTTTTTCTTTCGTTTTAAAAGAGAGAGTTCCTCCACGTGTTTTTTGGGGGGACCCGACCCCCAGACTAGTGGTTCCATTTACCCGTTCCCCTGTTCTACTGTATTTTACCACTGGATGAAAAAAGAACCGTAGGGGTTCCTTTAAACGCTTACATCTTATTAACCACTACCTCTTATTAACTGGCATCCCCTCATTGCCAGTTGTCTGCTGATAAATGCAGATATGCTAAACACTAGCCACTTTATTACAAAATATATATATATTTATTGATTTTATGTCGTTAAGTACTCTTTGTGTTAATATTTTCAAACCAAATTGCAAATTTATTTCTAAAAAATACCTTTTTGAAAATTAAAGGAGGATTGAAATAAATGCTTTCCTTTTATACTCTTGTAGACGCCCCCGACATTTATTTAAGGGTTACCATTATGGCTGGGAGTCCAGGTTTATGGTGTTTAGAAACCTATCAGACAGCCATTAAGTTACTCATTCTTTTGAAGAGAATTGCTCTAATTAGAGTCAACCGCCAAAACACTGGAATGCTTTGTTAGTACTTTTAAAGAGTTTTTTTACCGATCCTTAAAAACTAGCTAACCACATTACAAACTTGTTTTTTTGTTGAATCGTTACGTTAAGATTTGGGATAAATAATTTATATCCCAGTTCTAAATTAGAACACCGGCGTAAATATTAGATAAAAGTGATCTTCCTTCATAGTTGTAAAACGACAGTTAAACCATACAAAAGATTTACTGTACCCATCCTTGGATCATCTTCAATAAATCTCTTATTTCTTTCCATTCAGGCCCAGCTTAGTCTATTGAAGATTTCCGCAACTAACTGAATTAACTCAAAGAATTGGATCGGATCACAAATTGTTGAACATTTTTAACTTTGGTGAAATCATAAAAGCCAAAGCTTGTCTGCGACTAATGGTTATATTTAATGTTGTGTGATATTGTACGACAGAATACATACACAGCCTTTTGTCACGGAAATGGTTGTAATCTTTCAAAGAGTTTGAATGAAAGCGTGTATATAGTATTCCTCACGAACACGTAACGGATGCAACTTAAAGGTATAGATTTTGTAAACAAGATTAACAATTTGTGGTAATCTGTGGCCTTTTTCCAGTTATTTTGGAACGATTTGTGGATATCTATTAGCCAGTTATCATTTCTGATGTTTGAACATTCAATTTAGGTGTTTATGTCGCAGGAAATATTGCTTCAGGGATTATGATGGGTACATTTGTTTTGATAGTTTTAGAAGTTGTAAGGATACTACAACGAGGTATGCTGCTTTGAGTTGTGGCATCAGATGATCGCTGTATAACATGGCATCAGCCGAGAATAAATGCAGGACAACACATAACATGACAGCATTGTCATTCACGACAGCTTCGATAGCAGGAACACTATCAGTTACAACTATTGCTATGAATGCACTTATGATGTACATTATTGTCAGAGGAAATCGGAGTAAATTGAAATCAAGTGCTGTTGCTAGCGGTGCACTTATTAACACAGTGATCGCTGATCTCTTGACTGGAATTTTAACAGATATCGTTGTCACTGCAAGCCATACCATAGAGGGTTTACAGAAAAGTGTTCGACGAGAAATTCTGGTTGCTGGACATGTTGTCCATTTTTTGACCACTGGAGCTGCATTAAGCAGTGTAACACTTCTTTGCACTGATCGAATTACTGCATTGCTCTTTCCAATTTTCTACCAGAATTCGAAAATTCGATTTAAGACTTGGCATATGTTTTTATTTACATGGTTGACTTCATCGTTGTTTCTAATAAGCTATTTTCAACTTGGATTTATCAAGCATCTCGCTGTTTATGCCTCAGTTAATATCACTTTTCCAGCGATATTAATGGTTTTTTCGATTATTGCATATAGAGAGAAGTTTTATAACAGAACGTTTACGCGGAAAAGGACGAAATCAGGATGTTCTCATACAACTACCGTAAGTACATTTAAGAGAGAAAAGGAAGACAGCAACGGTAATGATGTTGAAGGAGGTCACCCAAACGGTGAGAGAGCAAAAACAGACACTCACGTTTGCCATGACAAAAGTAATAGTATTGAGTTAGATGCCACCGTTTGGTCAACATGCAATAGTTTACCAGCAAATACCACGTTATATCAAAATGGAATGAAACCATTCTACCCAGAAATATGTTCGTCTGAAGACGTTTCGTACTTGCAACAGGTGGTTAATAATAAGAATAATAGCGATGGAATATCCCTTACCCCAAACACTAACGAAATACAAAACCAGAGGAAGGGTGCCCGATCGTCATCCGTAAGATTTGTAGACGAGGAGGATTTTAACCCCACTTCAGAAAGTTTAGGAAGTAACAATAGTTTGTTTTCATTCATTACAAAGAGGACATTGACATTGAAATTGCCAAGTCTTGCGAATCGTAAACTAACTCGACACAATGAAGAATCCTTTGACTGTGGGTCAGACTCATCTGTTTCCATGGTGACAATCCCATGTGGTCGTCACCAATGTACCAATTATTGCAGGCAAGAAAAGAAACGAGCGAGTCGAAGAGATCGACGACTTTTGCGGGCATTAATTATTAATCTATGTGTGTTTATGTTGGCGTATACACCAAGTATATGTTTTATAATTTATCTTAATACATGCGTAACTTGTAATTGTGTTATTGTGCATATTTTAAGAGATGCAGTTGGACAGTTTGTTCGGCTTGCATCTTTGTTAAGACCATTAACATTTTTGATTTGTACGAAATCTTTGAAAGAATTTTTCAGAAGATTTAGACAAGTGAAATGCTAAAAAGAGGACTTATTCTAATTACTTGTTCAAAATGTAAATATTAGATTTTCATTCTACACGGCGTCAAGTATTAAAAAACAGCTTGTCGGATAGGTTAAGGTAATAATCAATTTCTCTTCTTTGGAAAGTTTTCTTTGCGACAAAGGTGACATATTTTTTGGTAAATAAAGCACTTGGATCATACTGATGCTCATGAAATATCAAGAACAGAAGAGGTTGGAGCAGCAAGCTTGAGAATACTGCGGTAAGAAGACGGTTAGGAACGCTTGTCAATTAAAAAAGAAATATTAGGTTGTAATTGAACACATTTTAATTCTGACTCTGTAAATTAGAGGTTGTATGTCAAATAACTTATAATTCATTATGGATTAAATTGGATTAATTCACTATAACACGTAATAGCATATGAAGCATGAGAGCTAGAACTTCCCACCCTTCCCACCAATAGTTATTGATTTCTTTTTTCTGCCCCCCCCCATCTTGGCCACTCCTACCAATATCCAATATTGACAATAAAAATATTGGAATCCATTTTCTCACAACAAATACGTTCTTATGAAGTCGAGACCGGAACTAAAAAGAAACTAGTTTTGGAGAGGAAAAAAGAAATGTTTCTCGCAATTTCTATCGATTATCGGCAAGAAAGCATATTATTGAGAATGAACTAATTCATTTATTTTCCTCCTTGAAAAATCGATCTGTATTTGATTCATTTTTATTAAATGTGCGAAAATTTATCTTTTAAGGGGTTTTCTTCATTGTGAAGCGTTGATTTCTTTTATTTTCTAATTATTTTTAGTTTGGGGGACGTATTTGCTCCGTTTTGTCTTTTGTCTTATTAAATACAAGTCATTCTAATAAATACAGTAATTTTTATTTAAAGATTATTAATATATAAATGACTATACGTTTTATTTTGTAACTTTTTATTCTTGTTCATACCAATGTCATTCATGGAAAATGAAGTATACTACTCGGTGTTGCAAATAATTTAACCAAAATATTGGGATTTCTTTTTGAAAAGTGGATTGGTGTAAATTTGTTACTGATACTCTTGCAGCCTCCTGATGTATTTTCCAGGCAAAGTGGACAGCAATATGAAGAATACCCATCCTAGATACATAAAACATTGTATTGGCTTTGATGTATCTGATGCTCCCTTATTTGCTGTAATCAGATTTAATGTCGTCGTCATTACAACTGCCCTTGATCTCAGTTATGCCTTTGGTCTGAGGTGACTTGTAACGTTCATTCTTCTCTCATTTATCAACCCGTAAATGGGATGGAAGCGAACGCTTGCCAAACCTAACAATTTTTTAAAAAAGAATAAAGACGTCATCTTTCAAACTGAATATTAAACCTTTTTAGATAAATAGCGTTTTACAACCACAAGAATACCATCGGTTTCCGGTCACTGGTATTCCTATGGTTCTGAAAGTAGATAGTTCACCTACCCCTTGTCAGCTCGCATTTATATGGCGTTTTTGGATCAGAAAGATAAACTCTTCTTTGTTTTGCGTGACCTGTTTTGTTAACATAGGGACTAAGATTTTTAATTTTCGACTCTATTTCATGAGGTTTTTTCTGTGAAGGAGAGGAGACGCTCCCGATAAGTATTGTTAGACAGATACGTTCTGTATGAAAGCATAGTATAAGTCTTCGCAGACTTCGGTTACATATATTTTTAAGTACACTCGGACAGGAAATGTGTACTAAGTTGTATTGGCCTACATCTAGCACCAGGAAAGCAGAGGGGTAAAGCGATCAAAATCTCAGGGTATGCTCAGAAGATAATTAAGAAATTTAAAGCGAAAAAGATGCCAGCAAGGCAAAGTGATATTTTCACACATTTTCTTTTGTTGTTTTTAACGTGCCTTTTTCCAATACTGGTGCTTGGACAGTGTCTATCGGAGGGATTTAATTGAAGCAGTAAAGAATTTCTTGGCGAAACCATTGTTTTTTTCAGTTAAGTTCTTAAGCTTTTAGCACATTCAAGGTATCGAACGTTAAACCTTTTGCTTACAGTACAACCCCAGTTAGCTACGGCACATTTTCGCAACTTTATAAGTTATCAATTCTGACAAGTGCGGAAAGGATTCTAGCTGTAGGCGGTGTATCAGTTATAGAGCAATTTGTAGAAACAATGAAAACTGGGGGCAACAAGGATTGTCAAACGCCTGGGCCATGCAACCAGAAGTAAAATAAAAATCAAAGTTAAATTTATTAATTTCATTTTCTTTTTTTTCGATATAAATTAGCTTAGGTAAATTTGAACTGGACATAATACCGGATTGCTAGAAAAGTGATGCTGAAGATGAAGACAAGTGCCAGCATTTTTATTAGAAAAATTGAACGAATAGTTTCTTGTAACCCATTCTATGTCTATTTCAATAAATACTAAAGCTTTTGGTTCTGGTAGTAGTCGGAATAACAATAGTAACATAAACTGTGGCACGTCATTTTTCAAGAAAATATTGGAGTTCGAGTATAAATCGTGGCTATTAATACCTGTGAATACGTGTAATATCCTTCCTTGTAAAAAAATTGGAATTGTCATGCTTTTGTTTAAGCTATTAATAATATTTTTTGAGACAGCGTGGGGTAGTGCTTTTTTTAAAACAATTTCCTAGTAATAGATTATATTTCACTGCGGAAGTCAGCCAAATCTGTTAATTGTACAAAATCAGATTTTAAAACACTCATTCAGGTGCTTTTTTTAAAACAATTTCCTAGTAATAGATTATATTTCACTGCGGATGTCAGCCAAATCTGTTAATTGTACAAAATCAGATTTTAAAACACTCATTCAGGTTATATTTTCTTTGGAGGATAATTCAGCAGTATATTTAAACCTTGTGATGCCAAGAAGCTCGCCTAAAAGAAAACAGCTTTTACGCAATAGTTTGTTTTCTACTGATTGCTTCCTTATGATGCGNATATTTCACTGCGGAAGTCAGCCAAATCTGTTAATTGTACAAAATCAGATTTTAAAACACTCATTCAGGTGCTTTTTTTAAAACAATTTCCTAGTAATAGATTATATTTCACTGCGGATGTCAGCCAAATCTGTTAATTGTACAAAATCAGATTTTAAAACACTCATTCAGGTTATATTTTCTTTGGAGGATAATTCAGCAGTATATTTAAACCTTGTGATGCCAAGAAGCTCGCCTAAAAGAAAACAGCTTTTACGCAATAGTTTGTTTTCTACTGATTGCTTCCTTATGATGCGGGCAGGTCTGGATGCTGGGGGTAACTAACGTATTTTTTGCCTCGAGCATACAAATATCACTGCAACCTTTTAAGACATGAAATGGTTTTTTTGGTATTTTTGGTTGGCAACATTTTGGTTGTTAGTTTTATTTTATCGATCATATTTAATTTTTATCACTGTTTGCGGAATATGCATTTTCATTACATTGTTTACCCAATGTTTTTTTACATATTAGTTGGTGATGACATTGAGGCCTGTTGATTTATTCATGTTGTGCTTTTTGGATGCCTACATGCCCCCCCCCTCCGTCTTACAAAGGTCCCCCAATTGCTTTTCTAAACACATCATTTGTTAGTTTTGAAAGACAGCGATAACAAAAGAAACCAAACAAAAATCTATAAACAGTACAATATAAAAATGTATTTTTTCATCATATACAGCAAAATTTCACTGTAATACTCCAATATTTTCATTAATTGTAATTTTGACTTGGAACGATAAAACGTGAATGTAACAGTTGCTTTTCTTCATTTTCTTTACATTATTCCATACCCATAAAGATATATGAAAAGGACATAAATCAGGTAACTTGGTTTTGTAATTCTCACTGCGTTATCGTTTTTTAATCATTTCCTTCAAATCGTTGCATCTCCAATACAAGTACTTATAAAGAGAATTTAAAATACTATTTTTTCAATGTGGAGTGCCAATTAAATTTGGATTTACTTTTAGGTTTTATGGTGTATATCATAAGCACCCTTTGAACCACTTTTTTGTTCGTTTGGACAGTGTATGAAAGGCCTTTTTAAGTTTCAATAATGAAAACACCCGATATTAATATCGAGTGGTTACACACCATCTAGTGATAGATGGGTGAAAAACCCACATTCAGCGCCCAACAACAAGCCAGGAAAGTTGAATGCAGGCATATATAGATATTATTATTATTATTATTATTATTATTATTATTATTATTATTATTATCGTTAAAATCTGTTTTCAGCACAGGCAGATGTTATACCGAGTATTTGTAAGAGAGCGGTTACAACAAATAACCAAAGGTCTCTCACATTCTTTCCCTAATTCAGTACTCCAGTACTTTTCTAAAAATTCTTGCTGTTCCTAATAGTGTAGTTTTCTGGGTCAGTGTTGTATCTATCTGTATTCCTAGTTTCTCTATGTACTTTTCAAAGTTCTTGGTTACGCTTCCGAGGGCCCCTAAGACTATTGGAATCACTACAACCTTCTTAAGACTCCAAAGTCTTTGAATTTCTCTCTTCAAGTACTGCTATTTTTCAATCTTTTCTTGTTCTTTTTCCTGGATCCTTTTGTCCCCTGGTATGGCAACATCAACAATAACTGCAGTTTTTGTATTTTTATCCACAATGACTAAATCTGGCCTCCTTGCTTCAATAA
>RDPX01000063.1:17547-72904 GCA_003991215.1 Morbakka virulenta | reverse complement strand
CCCAGTCATTTCATATAACCCATTCTCCAAGTCAATGGTTGAATGAAGGACTCGTATTTAGAGTACCTAAAGAAGATCATATTCTAAAGCATAAACTAAATCTTCCTGAGAATGCATAAGCTATGCTGATATTTAACGTTTTTAAAGGACAGACAACTGGTGCTGTCAATGATTTGCTAAAGCTGAATAACTTCATTGAGATACATGTGCCGAACAACCACACAAATCTATTCCAGCCTTTGGACATTTCAGTGAACAAGAGTGTGAAATGCTTCATTGCTGACAAATACCAAGATTGGTATGCAGAGAAAGTTCTTCAACAGCTGAATAGAGGAGTTGCCGCTCGTGATGTTAAAGTGGACGTGAAGCTGAGTGTTATAAAATCTTTGCATGCCAAGTGGATTATTCAGATGTACCAACACTTAAAACAATCCAAAATATCGTTATCTCCAGCTTTAGAAAGGTCCATATAATTGATGCCTTGAACGAAGCAGAACAGTTAGCCGATCTATGCGAAAACACTTTTGCTGAAATCGATATGTTGACAACCTGAAGCTTAAGTCTCAAAAGGAAGAACATTAATATGAAACTTTTTTATTATTTTTTTATAATTTTGTTGATATTGGAGGAAGAAAACTAACAATGCACAATCAATTAGTTTCAATTCGTTTATCTTATGTCATACAACTAAACAAAAGTTTTTATTTCCTCTATGTATGCGATTTTCAGTTTTTAAAAAATTGAAAAAATAACGCCACTTTTTGCTAATTTTCCTAAAATTTTGGCCTTTAATCCGCCGGCTTAAAATCCGCCACCACCATAAAAATAACGCCATTTAGGACCGGGGGATTAAGGGCCGATACGGTAGTGTTGAGTTTTTGTTAAAAAAACGATACTGATTATCACCGTCAGCCTTAAAAATATCACAAAAGATCTTAGCCACAGACTGTTTGACGTCAAAACGGACCACATTACCATTTCCAGGACTGACAGGGAACGCACACTTCTCACGACTGAATATAAATAGAAAGGATCTCACGGTAGAGAGCAAGGCCCTGAAGCGTTGATATGTAAACCGAAATGTCCAGCCGATCTGGCTATCTGTCGATGAAATAAAGCCGTCTGTTGAGTTATGGATGTCAGACAGCGCAGACGATTATGTTAAGGTGAAACAAAACTCTTGGGCGTGGTACCACGAAGACCATCAAATGCAGTGCACATATTATATACTCCGTATATTACACGACTGACAATGTTTTTTGTCAAGTGAATTACAGCATAAACATTGTTCAACAGTTAGGTGGAATTTAGGCTTTAACCTCTTTTGGACCGGCATCCACACTCGCAGTTAAGTCTCAATTGTTAAATTAGTATAACCAAATCATACGGTCCATTCTGTTTCGCTTTCCTTGAATTACAAAGAATGAATAGTTGCCAACAACATTGATCATAACAGATTTTGGAACCTCCTCGCTAACAGATTTGGAAGGATTATAGAACGTTCAGACAATATCAGACAGTATCAGACAGTATTTTGAGCAGCTGGGGTTCAGTGTAAAGTTTTTTGACAGCATCGTTGACATAAATTCAAACAAAACTGTGCTGGCAGTTGCGAGATATGTGCAGAATGAATGGCTTCTGTGTTTTCAGACCAATGCATACTTCGAGGAACTGATAATGTTTTCAATCGCGGTTGTTCTTGAAATTTATCAAGGAGGAGGAAAAAAAAATCTCGCACTTGGGGCACAGCATATAATTTTTTTATGTACAAGGTGAAAGAGCTGGAGAGGCTGTAACATGAAAAGCAACATGCGTTAACAACTCTCAAAGATAAACTGGAAGTGTCTAGACTGGAGGAAATAATCGCAACTTGTCAGGGATGGACTTTTGGCAGATGACGAAAGCATTCGGAATGTTATTCACGTATTCACCTTTGACAAATCAGGGATCCCGGAGAGAATTTGAAAAATTAAAGAATAGACTTAACGTTTCTTGCATTTATACTTAAATACTCATCTTATTCGGAAAAATCATAGTGACCACTGATTAGTTGTTGGCAGGAAAAGCATCTACAGACCTTGATCCATCCAACAAAATGAGAAAGTGAAAATGGCACAGACAGTTATAGCCAGCTCTGGAAACTCAAAACATAGAAAGAGACTCTTTACAGATGTAAAAGTAATGTTTCTTTCTCTGGCCAAGAAAGAGGATCTAGAGAAGAAACACAATAAGAATTAAGATTTAGAGAAGAAGCGGACTAAGAAAAGCTCGAAAAAGTCAGAGAATTGTAAGCAACACGATAGCTGTGTAATATCAAACATCAATGATTGATTAGATTTTCTTCTAGAAGAATAATTACCTTTAGAAATTTCAAATCTATGTAGTACAGTAACTCCAGAAGTGAAAAAACCCCCAAAACAAAACAAAAAGCGGTGAATGAATGTAGATGGAACGATCAGGATGGAAAGCTTCAGCATGATGGAATTTTGAAATGCTATCAAGAATGTTCTGAAGCCAGAAAATGACATTAGTGAAAGCATAGATGGGTTACTTTTAACTTGCTTATAATATTCCATTTATTTGAAGCATGACCTTTATATATTGTAATAAATCATGCATATAAATATAATTGAAATTTGACACTTGATTAGTGATTTTCTAGTTGTTTTAATGATGAGATGTAGAACAAGGTTTTTCTATATTTATAACTGTTTTTTAGGGAAATGGAACAGCAATTTTACCGTCTTTTGAATATTAATTTCTCATTATCTGATGTCGAAACCTCTAAGTTGACACATTATAATCAATTGTGTATCCGACATCGTCTGCATTGTTNGCATAGATGGGTTACTTTTAACTTGCTTATAATATTCCATTTATTTGAAGCATGACCTTTATATATTGTAATAAATCATGCATATAAATATAATTGAAATTTGACACTTGATTAGTGATTTTCTAGTTGTTTTAATGATGAGATGTAGAACAAGGTTTTTCTATATTTATAACTGTTTTTTAGGGAAATGGAACAGCAATTTTACCGTCTTTTGAATATTAATTTCTCATTATCTGATGTCGAAACCTCCAAGTTGACACATTATAATCAATTGTGTATCCGACATCGTCTGCATTGTTATAAATATTCAACATTTTAGGGGCCATTTTGAAAAATGGCATGGTTCCGACAGTAGATGATGGCACAGACCAAAGATCCTACCAACCTCGTGCTTAGCATTCAAAATGGATCAAGAAAAGATACAAATAATAGTTGGGAGGAGCAATTGCAGCTGCACAGAAAGGAAAAAGAAACAAGGGAAAGAATGAGGTTAAAATTCAAATTTTCTACTGGTGACAAAAGCATCAATCCCAGCTTAAAGCCAAGATGAGATCTGTGATAGACTATGATCTTAAAGTTTGAATATATATTTCCAAAGAACATCACATGGCAAAACTATGAAATCTATCCCTGTTTGTTTTCCTATAACTGTATAGAGTGTGAGATTATGTTGATTCCCTAAATGTTTGAGAAGCAAAAGAGACAGAAACTGTAGTCCCAACATTATCAGAATGACCAAGCGGAGAGAAATAATTCAGTGAACATGTGTTAGCGTTAGAGGTAATAAAGAGGTCCAGAGTAAATTGTCTCTGTTAGCAAGTATCGTTGTCAAGTCAACATGTTGTTATAAGGGTTGTGAGGCAGATATGTTGAAGGCTTATACTCCAGCAGCATACGTGGCTTGGAAGGAACAACTCATTTTGAACAATAGACGTTAAAGACCCCGCAAGCGAAAATGTGTTCTGAAGGATGTTGCATGAGAGCCCTGCCAGTTGTATCAGAGGAAAGACTGAGTACAGAGTAACAATGTAAAAATGGAAAATTGTCAAGAAAGAAAATGTAGTAAGTAGATTGTAGCGAAAAAAGCGAAAGACAAATATAGGGTAGAACTTAATCTTTTTACTGGACTTCCACGTATGTTTGTCTTTGTCTTCCTCTGCTGCGTTTACCGTCGATCTTCCCCATGATTGATAGGCTCTCTAGTCCATCCTTTCGTATGAGGTGACCGAAAAAACTCATCTGCCTTTGTCTGATTGTCTTTACTAGTTTTCTGATTGTATCTATTCTTATTAATACTTCTTCGTTGGTCTGATGGGAAGTCCGGCCGATTTTAAGAATGCGTCGATAGAACCAAAGTTCGACTGCTTCCAGTTTCTTCGTCATCTGAGATGAAATTGTCCAACATTCACTTCCGTATAGCAATATCGGTAGAACATAAGATTCTAGAATCCTCTTCTTGGTGGCAAGTGTAAGGCTTCCACTGACAAGAATTGATTTGAGTCTCTGGAAGGCTTCCTTTGCCATAGCGATACGAGTTTTTATTTCGGTTTCGCACCTGCCATCTTCGGAAATAATACTGCCGAGGTATTTAAAAATTTTCACCTGCTTTATCTTTTCATTGCCAATGCTCAGCTGACATTTTATGCCGGTCTGTTTGCTGACAACCATGCACTCTGTCTTCTTACAGTTCAGCGTCAGGCCTTGCCTGTCGCTGTCCTCTACTACTGTATTCAATAGTCTCTGAAGGTCCTCCTTGGTATTACTGATTAAAACTGCATCGTCAGCACACCTCAGTTGATATTACAACCACCGATTACACATCCTTTTAAATCTTCCAAATCTATCATTATTTACTCGCTGTATATGTTGAACAGGTCGGGAGTTAACACACATCCTTGTCTGACTCCTCATTGGATAGGTACAAAGTCACTGACACTACCTGCTACTCTTACGGCAGCCTTTTGTTCCCAATATAAATTTGTTAAGAGACGTAGATCCTTGCCATCAATGTTGATTGATTCCAAGATTTCTAGCAGATTTTGATGCTTGACTTTGTCGAAGGCCTTGGTGTAGTCGATGAAACATAAAAATAACTTCTGTTGCATTTCGATGCTTCTCTCACATAGCATCCTCAAGACAAAAATTGTGTTTCTTGTTCCAGAATCCTTTATAAAGCCGTACTGTACATCGCCT
This sequence comes from Morbakka virulenta, assembly GCA_003991215.1. Taxonomy (NCBI): domain Eukaryota; kingdom Metazoa; phylum Cnidaria; class Cubozoa; order Carybdeida; family Carukiidae; genus Morbakka; species Morbakka virulenta. The sequence continues at coordinate 67,875 of RDPX01000063.1, read as the reverse complement.
ATTTCTTCTTTTATTTTTCCCTTTGCTCTAGCCATGATTACGCGTAGAATTAGTTTCGTCACATGACTCATCAAGCTTATAGTGCGTTGAAATTTGCAATCTATTGCTTCTGCCTTCTTAGGAATAGTGACGAATACAGAGCTACACAGATCTTCCGGCATGTCACCAGTTTCATATATTTCGTTAGCTATTTTAGTTAATGTTGTAATTCCAAAGTTTGCGAGTGCTTCTAAAATTTCTTTGTTGATACCATCTGGTCCATAAGCTTTGTTTTATTTCATCTTCTTCATTGCTATCCTCATCTCTGATTCCATGATTCGGGGGCCATCCATGTTTCTCCTGATAATTGGTCTTTCTCCTCTGTCATCGTCAAACAATTCTGCAATATTTTCTGACCACCTCTTCATAATATCTTCGTCGCCTGCAAGGATTCGTTCATCTTTAGCTTTTATGCAGCCGCTGCAGGTCCGTGTGTTTCTTCCTGATTTTGCTTTAATTCTGTTGTACATCTCCTTAGGGTTTGTCTATTCCGCTCTCTCTATCTCAGAGCACTGTTTGTTCAGCCATTCTTCCTTCGTACTCTTACATTTTCGTCTTATTAGACTGGTACTTTTTCGATATTCCTCACTTCTGCGGTCTTTAATCTCTTGTCTTTCCTTCATGTCCTTCAGGATCTCCTCTGTCATCCAGGGTTTCTTATTTTGCTTCCTTCTTTTTGGTAGCGTCTCCATTGCTGTTGGTACAGAGGCGTTTTTGAATGCATCCCATGTAGTGCTTTCCTCACGTTCAAGAAAGTTGAATCTGTTTTAGACTCTGAGTGCAAATTCTTCCCTTGTATTTGTATTACATCTAAGTGCCGTGTAGTCTAACTTTGTTGTTGATTTCGCAACTTTCTTCTTTCTAAATCTGACATGAAATTTACAGATAACAGAAATGTGATCACTATCACAATCAGCCCCTGGATAGCTTTTTGCTTGTCTGATTGCGTTTCTGAATCTCTCGATGATGGTGATAAAATCAATTTGGTTGCTGGTTTTACCATCAGGGCTCATCCAAGTCCACTTTTTCCTTTTTGGCGGTTGAAACCAAGTGTTTGTTATTGTCTGGTTGTGTGTCTTGCACCAATTAACAAATCTTTCTCCTCTCTCGTTCTCGGTCACCTAATCCGTGGGGGCCTACAGTTTTTCCATCTTTTTCTTCACCAACTTTGCTGTTGAAATCTCCTATAATAATGCGTATTTTTTGAGATTTGCATTGTTTGTAGGCTTTTTCGAGATCTTCATAGAATGTTTCGATAGCTTCGTCAGAGCTGTCTGAATTTGGGGCATACACTTGAATAATAGAAATGTTTAAAGGTGAGCCTTTCATTTTTAGCAAAATAACTCGATCTGATATTTTCCAGTATCCGAGAATTCATTTTCTTCGCTCCTTATCTATGATCAAGCCAACTCTTTTTTTTTTCATGACATTGACCTCCAGAATATATAAATTTGTAGCCATTTGTGTCCAAAGTCCCTGCTCCTTTCCATCTTACCTCACTGATGCCCATTATACTAACTGAAAGTCTGTCCATTTCAAGTTTGATGTTATCCAATTTTCCACTTTGGAACATTGTTCTAACATTCCATGTTCCGATCTTGACGACAGTAGCTTGTTGATGATCCAGATTCACCTGTCGCACATAAGACCTTGTACCGAGGGAGGGAGTATCACACGCGGAACTCCCATTTACGCTGTTCGTCTCTGTTATAGTGATTTGCGCTGTCATAATGATAATTAGGGATACGTAATGTGGTTGTTTCCCCTTGCCTTCCACATCCAGTTTGTTCGAGCTGAAACTCTAGCCTTTGGTTTCTCAAAAACCTTGCCCGCAAGGCAGCGGATGCAGTAAGGTAGTAACCATTTCTTGGTAGGACGCAAGTACTCGCCTACTACCCTGATGGCTGCTACCGTTGAGGTAATGTTTGGTTCTTCCGCCAGCATGTTTGGAGCTCTGCTGCAACCCAGTGCTTCACCGTAACCCTGGCCCTGGAGGCTATACAGGTGCTACACCTTGCCCAAGGGTGACCTGGAATTATGCATTGTCGGGTAGGGTCATTCATTCCTTAAGGCTACCTGGCCCGCTTACCCTGCTGGACTTGTCCAGGCAGTTGTAAAGTGAATTTAACATTCACAATAAGGCCGTGCATGTGATTTGAAGAGGCCTTTCAGGCAAAAGGGAGATAACTAGGAAAAGAGAAGTCATTAATGATAACGAGAGGATCTGATTCTTTTCTACAAATCGAAATGTATCTAAAGACACATATTTAACTATATTTAATTTACTATTAGAAATCGATAGCTACCACAGTAACCATGAATATTAGTAAAGAAAATCGAAAAAGGTTTCGGCCAGTTCCTGGAAGACTAGTTTATTTTTTTACAGTTTACTGCAAATTCCCATAATGAGAATAAGGATGAGCAAAATAACGACCAGAGGACTCACTCACCATCAAAACAGGATCCACACCGTACTGTCTAATAACAATAACCTGAACATTAGTCAAAGCTAAGGAATGGTTTCAGCCTCCGAGTACGTTCAAGAGTAAAATATGCAGACAAACCCAGCTATGTGCGAAAAGACACTTCACGTACTCTAGTATCATGTAACTGTTAATGAAGCAGCCTTATGGAGCATTACTCCAGATTTCAAGGTTCTATACTTTCAACTGATCTTGCCTCAACCAGTAAACTGATATCCAGTCACCTCTTCTAATGATACTGTGTTCATAGCTCAAATAAAATCCAACTAGTCAGTAATTAGCATTTTATGACTTTGAATGGAAATTGCCTCTGTGCCTGAGAAATAACTAAGAAAGTAACACTGGGCTGGGCGATTGACAGGCCTAATTGCGCCTCTAGTTTTTAGGGGACACAACATACATGTGGTCTTGACATCAAAGTTAGCCTTCTTCTCTATGAGCTGGGTATCGGGCTAACCAGCCCCATTTACCCTAAATAACTGGTAATAAGGCGCTAGCGACAAGCCTGCTTCCTTCTCTTATCAGTAAAATCGATTCTTCTAGGCTCAAAGGCTGAGATATACATGAAGGCCAAAGGGTGGACTTGGTTGTCAGAGCATGTTGGAGACGCACACCATTGGCTGCACTTTATAGAAAGTGGGAGCTTATCTCTCCACCAATTTGGAGTAATGACATGACTTTGGTAACAAAGTCCATTACGGAGAAGTTTCTTGCTAGAACCAATAATAGATCTGATTGAAAAGCTGTAAATCAGTAAAAGATAATTGCTTAAGGATATTGACTGATTATGGTGTTATTGTTAAAATGATTTTGGCCACTTTGCATATTAAGGCTACACAGTTAGACAGAAATATGATATGAAAAGAATGATTGCTCTTTCTTCAGTTTCCTCTTTCTCCAACTCCTATTATTGAAAAATGTAACACCTATTAATATTTTATATATTGACTAAATGACTTAATTTTTTCACTCAACTAAGAACACAACCAGACCTTTCAAACTCTTAGTATCTTTAGTCCTTTCAAATATGTCCTTGAAGACTTGAAGATGTTTAATTTCCACCTCTGAGCTTTGTGTCAGGAACTGTCTGATTTTTTTTTAGGCCTCCCCATGATGATACGTGTCTATTCAGATTTTCATCTTTTTATTGGTTTTCCCATCACATTGTGATTGTGGTTATCACTCTGTCTCACCTTCAGAGCTGTAAAATTCATTCCGTCCCATTTGTCTGTTAAGGTCTAAAATTGGGTGATTGTTTGGTTCAGTGTTTTTACTATGCATTCAGACCTTCAAAACACTTAAGGTTCAGACGTGAGTAGGATATTATTAGGGTTTGTTTTGAACCATAACTTAGAAAAGTCAAGTCATCAGGGAAGTCGAGATAATATAGTTGGCCAAAGAGTGTCAACGGGATAACTTTTGTTCTTCTGTTATTGGCCTTGTTCATGAGAAAAGATACTAGCTGGCAAGAAAAAGAATGGTAAACAAAGACAGTTCGATCTCCCTCTATTTTGTATTCTATTATTTGCATAATAACTTTACAATATACTCCGCCAAACATTCTGTGTCTGATCATTACAGATTATTGTTGATAAATGGATAACAGTTTGCAAAAGAAGACATTTTCATCAGTAAACGACAGAATGGATAGTATTACCACACCACGAGGTCGTCAGTTGGAGAGAGAGAAAGCGAAAGAGAGAGAGAGAGAGGGAGAGAGAGAGAGAGAGAGAGAGAGAGGGAGAAAAGAAAAGTAGAGAGGAAAATATACTGTGAATTTGCAGAAGATTGACACTAAATTTGAAAAGTTTTAAGAAAATTTAAACTTTGGACATAATTGTGTTTTCCTTGTCAAAAATCTTTTTGATAATTTATAATTTTCTTTCATCTCATTAATTAACTTTTACACTATACATCCTGGTTAATGTAAGTCATTACGATACAACTATAGTTATTCCAGCGCCAGTTCATTTAATCTATAGCTTAAACCATAATTTTACTTTGAAAATATATTCACCACTTTATTAGTATTTTCCAATTTCCTTATGGCTGTTACTAATCAAATTTCATCGTAGTTAAAAAGTTGTTCAGACTTCTATCCAACTATTTTCTTGTCGTATTGATCAAATCTTAACTTAACATATTTTTTTCGAGCTTTTTGAAAGAAGAATGAGGCTAAGTATGATGGCTGTGTCCAAAGATGGTTACTGTTAAGGCAGATGATTGAGTTAAATTCCATTTCAAAATTCACAGTAATCTTTTATGTGATGACAGTTTAGAATTCTTTTTAGTTCCTTTTCTGCAAGGTTTTGACGACATTTATAAAAGATTCACTGTTCCATTTTCACTACTCCAATGGTTTTAACTATACGTTACACTGTCCTATTGAAAGCTTGTTAAAAGTGAATAACCACATTGTTTTTTAATATTAACATGTAGTCAATGGGCTTAAATTGGAAAGGTACGTGTATCAATCAAAGAAATCATCCACGGTGAGATACAAAACCAGAGGATAACAAAGTCGCGGTTTCTAGTCTAGAACAATAACAACTCGGCCATAACGATATGACCAAGTCAAAGACTGGCCTATTAAAGATCACTCAAGGCCATTCTTCTGCGTTGGATTAAGTACATATCACTGGTCAGGTTTTATTTTTAGACTGAACTGATTTTATTTATTAATTCAAAGGGCTGGTATTTCTTGCTTTCCTCAGCAACCACTGCTTTACTGTTGGGAAGGCATTTATTACATGTACGATTAAACATTTGCTTTAACTGATCATCAGTGTCGTAGCGTAAAAGCGCTTAAGAAATATCATGTGGTAAGATAAAGTAACTGATATTTCTTTGAAATAGGTCATCCTGAGCGAAGTTTCTATGTGATGTGGTAACCATCCTCCCGATAAGATTGTCCCACAAATAAAGATTCCCGGTCCAACCTCGCGCAATTATTTAAGTCGAAATATTGAGAGAACTTTGGAAAATCAGATTTGATTAATAAGAACAGAATACCNTATCACTGGTCAGGTTTTATTTTTAGACTGAACTGATTTTATTTATTAATTCAAAGGGCTGGTATTTCTTGCTTTCCTCGTTAAGTGCTTTATACATGACACAGCAACCACTGCTTTACTGTTGGAAAGGCATTTATTACATGTACGATTAAACATTTGCTTTAACTGATCATCAGTGTCGTAGCGTAAAAGCGCTTAAGAAATATCATGTGGTAAGATAAAGTAACTGATATTTCTTTGAAATAGGTCATCCTGAGCGAAGTTTCTATGTGATGTGGTAACCATCCTCCCGATAAGATTGTCCCACAAATAAAGATTCCCGGTCCAACCTCGCGCAATTATTTAAGTCGAAATATTGAGAGAACTTTGGAAAATCAGATTTGATTAATAAGAACAGAATACCAAATAAACGTATTCCTTGTTTTTACCAACAGTTTTAACTATGCTTCAACATCACCCTTTTAATTAAGTAGAAAATTCAATTATCGTCAACAATCGATGGTATTGAAGCTGCCAACAGCTCGCTTCTGTCAAAGTACAATTTTGTTATTACTCCTACTGTTTTGACTGTTACTTTCCATCTGTTTGAGGATCAGGGAATACTGGTTGTCTGTATCTACTGTCTCCAGCTCTTCCTGTCCTTTGCCTGGATGTTGTCGATCAAACATCGCTTCGGCCTTCTTTCTCCTTGATTGCTTGCAAATTTGTCCGTATAGGATATATTGCAAGCAGTCATGTGATCAGTTCTTCAAGTGTCAATTTATTGGTGTGGTAATCTGTCCTAGTTAGCCCGACAGCCTTCTACGGCAGGTAGTTCATAACCCTTTCAGCCTGTTGGCATTAACAACCTATATATTTAATATTTTACAACCGTACAGTGCTGTGAAGCACAGGAGTGCAAAAAGAGGTTGAAACTTGAGTGCTTTGTTCAATGCAGGGTCCTTCCATACTGTAGCTAGATCCTTCAGTGCTCCACGTGATACGTCAACCCTGGCTTTGATACCAGAACTGCATTCGGCCTCCTTATTAATCATATTACGTAAGTATGTAAAGGGATAAACCTGCATCAGGCAAACTTACACCTAATATCCAATTGAATTGGTCCTTTGTAAAACTTGTTTTTGATATATCAGGTGTTTCCAGATTGAAGGGAAATGCTTTACTTGGTACATAATTTAAGAGAGTGGCTCTTTTCATTATTAATTAACATTTTTCCAAATTTTGATTTTTATAAGATTTTTATGCATTTTATGTCCTTAAAAAAGTATCAAACGCTCTTATTTGATGCTTTCAAATTTTACAATACTACTCTGAGTTCGCAAGATCATACGGTTTAGACAAAACCACACTAAAACAGCCCCTTCTCAAATTTATCAAAAAAGAGCCACTTGTAAGGGACACTTATCCTATTCTTAAACTTCTACAAAAGACTACTGAAAACAGGGGACTCCTAATTCAAATACATGAGTTTTAATTTTTGCCCGTTTCGTGTGTAGTAAATATCAATATACAAAAATAAGGTCAATTGTTTTCACCCTCATCTTTATCTTTATTTCTGCCGATAAAGAAGAGCTTAAGACAAGTTTCTGTGATGTCTTCCGCATTTTGTGTACATGGTTGATCTGGTGTGCTCACAATCACCACATTTATTTTCTTCTTTGAATCAAGTCATATCTCCACAGCTGCTACTACCATACTATTGCCAAGCTTTATTGAGCAAAAAGCTTTTGATAATGTCACATGATGAGGGTTCAGGTTTAAGTTCAGGAATTGATAATTTCACAAGATAACTTCAGGACGTGGTGATGGCTTTACACCACCTCATTTATCTTCTTGGGGCGAAGTAAAGCTGCCTCAAGTTAGTTTAATCTCTGCATAATAGATTTTGAACGGTTCCTTTCGTAATACATCCTTAGGTAGGACAGCACATGTATGGCCTCAAGGTACTAACATCTCGACCATTTTTGGATAGGTAATCGAGTTGTCATTTTTTCTTCTAAGTTGGCATTCGTTCGTGTACCATGCTGGAAAGCGATTTTGAAAGAAAAATGTTCTACAAAGTTTTTAACCCTGTAAATTAGTTAATGTTAGCTGGGTGGTAAAGCAATAGGTTATAATGTCAGAAGTTCTCAGTTCTATGCTTAGCCACTTTCTTGGAAGTGCTGCACCAATTTGTCTGTCCATTATAAGTGGGAGACTCTTAAGTGTGGATGTTTTGGAAGAAAGTACAGAAAGAGGGAATAAATCAATTAAATAAACATTTTAAGAGTATAAAGAAAAGGGAGGCTGGGTGAGGCCTGTGGCTGGACATCCATCTCAGCGGTGAAAGGATATGGTACAACTCAACCACCTCCCCTTTTCTATGGTGTAGTGATCGCCACATAGCCTCTGTATGGTTTGCCAGGTATTTTGGGTATTGCGATGGCCTGTCACTTAACAAATGTGCCCATAGCAGCACCTTCTAGAGGCGTCTTCTGTTCTCACGAAGACTGCTGTGGCGTGAGTCCTATTGTCCGGCGGGATAACTGGGCAGAGCTGACAGAGCCCTCAATGTACAAATGCAAATCTACCTGGGAGAAGAAAATCTCTGATTTCAAAACCACTTCTGGGAGACCAGACCCAGCTTCTTAGTAGTTCGACAGAGTTAGCGGAAGTGTAGATATTTCAGCAACATACTACCAAAGGTACCAACAAAGCTGCCTTGACAGCAAAGGACATCAACAAAGATGCTTAAGATATGTTGGCCATCCAGGAATGTGGATAGATTGCACTTGACAATCTAATAAAGCAATCAATCTAGGAGAGGAAAAACCCCGATATAAAATCAAGCCGAANAGTGATCGCCACATAGCCTCTGTATGGTTTGCCAGGTATTTTGGGTATTGCGATGGCCTGTCACTTAACAAATGTGCCCATAGCAGCACCTTCTAGAGGCGTCTTCTGTTCTCACGAAGACTGCTGTGGCGTGAGTCCTATTGTCCGGCGGGATAACTGGGCAGAGCTGACAGAGCCCTCAATGTACAAATGCAAATCTACCTGGGAGAAGAAAATCTCTGATTTCAAAACCACTTCTGGGAGACCAGACCCAGCTTCTTAGTAGTTCGACAGAGTTAGTGGAAGTGTAGATATTTCACCAAAATGCTACCAAAGGTACCAACAAAGCTGCCTTGACAGCAAAGGACATCAACAAAGATGCTTAAGATATGTTGGCCATCCAGGAATGTGGATAGATTGCACTTGACAATCTAATAAAGCAATCAATCTAGGAGAGGAAAAACCCCGATATAAAATCAAGCCGAAGCTGGATATGCTAGGTTTGGACGCATATCGGCAACAAAACGCAGCTAATATCACATAGCAGACGACAATGGATCAGATTTAAGATGTGTTGCTCTACCGCTGGATACCCACCATGACGAAAGAGTGTCGGAGCCTATATCTCAAAAAAACACAACCAACGCAGATGTTGATTACCGTGGTCCATTCTATGGAGGAGTCAGGCAGTGGGTCCACGTGCAAAAGCGACTGACTTTGACTGCCGAAAAGAGGAGGGAAAAGCGTTGGTACCGCTGAGGTGTAATGCAGAAGGCATCTTCAAGAAGCTTCAGCTTAAGGCAAGACTTCATAGTGAAGGCATTGGCATAGCCCTCATCCAGGAGACTTGACACACTGAAAAGATAGGTTTTATAGTAACATGATACCAGCTCGTCTGAGCGGACAGACCTGAAAGACACAAAGGAGGTGTGGTCATCTTGCCCAGGAATGATTTGCCGACACAACAAATCCCAGTTGAAACTAAGGACCATGCAAAGATCACTGGAGTAGAGGTGATTCAGAAAAGACAGGTCAGATTATACAGTTTGTGCTGCCCACCAGACTGGAACCTGGCACTGAATACCATAGCAATTCCCCCAGGAAAAGTGCATTATCTAAGGAGACTTCAAGAGCCATCATCAAAGCCTTGAATATATTGAAATAGATGAAAGAGGAGAAGAGGTGGAAAATTGAAAGATTGAAAATCGGGTGCAACTCCTTCTTAACCCTGAAAACCCTACTAGAAATTTCTCCAGATGGTAATTTACTACACCTACACCACATCTGGTATTCGGCACAACCAAATTGGCAGCAAGCGCAGAAGGAACGATACTCGAGCTGCTAGCTAAAAGTAATCACAAAACCATCAAGGCCACATTTAAATTGGCTATCCAATAAGAGAATTGTAGCACTATAGCAAGATGGAACTACAAGAAAGAGAAAAATGGGATAACTTTGCTATTCGTAGATATGTTTACACAGCCAACATCAACACTTGTCGAAAGGATACAATTAGCATGGTGAAAGGGTTTTCTGTGCTGCAGTACGAAAAGCTAACTTGCAGACGATACCAAGTGGAGCAAGAAAAAACGTCGGACCATATTGAACGGAGGAACTGCAGACAATGGAAAAAGAAGTAAGTTAACCCGGAAAAATAGTGTAAACGTAACTAAGTGAACGAAAGAGAACATGTACCTGAAGGCAAGAACGTCAAAATAAAAAAGAACCTTCATACAGGCAGCAAGAGGCAACTGGCCCGAGAAAAGAGAAAGACCGAAATTAAATCGGAAGGCAACAAAATGGTGGAAATTAGCTCAAGCAGGGAATGATGAGAAAACTACTAGGGCTTCCATTATACTTCAACATGAATAAGACGTTCTCACGGAAAAACAAACCAGCAGACAACTCAATGGAAAGACAAGCGATATTGAGGGGCCCGGAGACAGAAGATTTAGGAATAAACGTAGAGAAACCAGATCAATAGCTGGAATTGGTCAGCAGAAGAGGTCATGTCCCAGCTTTTCAGAGAGAGAGAGAGAGAGAGAGAGAGAGAGAAAGAGAGGGGGGGGGGATGGAAGAAGGCATCAGACAACTCAAAAAAGGAAAATCACTAACAAAATTACAAGTGAACTTCTTAGACATTTTGCCTCCTTTGCAAAGAAAACTCTTTTGAAAATACTTAATGGCAACTTAAAAAATGCATCGTTGCCTCAGATTTGAAGGGAAGCTGCATTGTCCATATATATATTCAGTGAAAGGGCAAGCGCAAAGCTGACAGCTAAGGGCCTATCAGTTTGACAAGCTGTGTTGGCAAGTTAATGGGGAAGATTGTTAATATGGGACTACCATGGTATCTAGAAAAGAAAAAAGTTATCACTCCAAAACAAGCTGGCTTCAGGCAGTACAGATCTACTGAAGACCAGGTGACCTACGTAGCCCACGAAATTAAAGATGCTACGCAGGACAAGAAAAAATTATACGGGTTTGGAATAGACCTTCAAAAGGCATTGGACAGAGTGTAGAAGGCAATTCTGAAGGTGAAGATGCAACAGAATGAGGTCAGAAGTCAGAGGATGTATTTACAAATGGATCAGCTAGCACCTTAACAATACAAAACACAGATACAGGATTAACGACAGCGGAGAAGCCCCACATCACGGAGTCATGTCTTTGACTTTGTTCCTTGTCTTTAGGAACGACGTCATCAAGAATGTGCCAATATAGATCCTCAGCACTATCTAAGCCGAACACCTGGTCATCTGGTATTCAGCAAGCTATCTGACTACAGCCAATATAGGGGACACTGAAAAAGATTGGAGACTAGATTAAGAAATGGCTAGTATTTTTGAATGTCAGAAGAACAACATACATCATCTTCAGTCTTACACTATGAGAGCAACCTGCTATCCTCAGACTTAAAGGCCATACACTTATATTGGAAAAGTCACTGACAAATCTTGGGGCACCATTGACCCCAGAATGACCTGGAGAAACCAGATTGACAGGTGAACCACTAGAGCAAAATTGCGCACAACTCTGATGTGGTCTCTGAAAGGAACAACATGGGTAGCGGACTATAAGTGCATAAGAATATCTACAGTGAAAGAATCAGACTAGTCTTAGAGTATAGGATATTTGCATGAAGTACAGCAGCCAAGTCGAACTTTGTAAAGCATAGTCCAGAACCAGGTTTCAAGAATCATTAAGAAAGCTGTCAAGCCCACCACCATCCAAGCAATGGAATCACTGACAGAACTGTAAAGTTTGGAATACAGAAAGAAGGCAAAGATCCCCACACAGCCATTCAAGTTCAGGAGACTAAAGGATCACACAGAAAACAGCCGAATGTCAGACCTCACAAAGTTCGTACTGAAGAGAGGGAGAGAGTGCCTGAGCTCGCAGACTGAAAAGACAAAGCGCAGAGCTAATGGACCAGACTAGCACTATAATTTCTATGTACACCAACCTTCCACCGTTGAAGAGAGAGGAATTCCCAGCGATACGTCAGCAGGTCCTAGGCATCCTCCAGAAGGAATTATAGCCTGACATAGAGTAAAAGGTACTTACTCTCAGCTACGTCAGTAAGATATACCCCGCAAAAGAATAGACGTATGTCTATACTGACGGCTCAGTCAAGGCAACAAGAATTGGAAGAAGAGGAGGCAGACACACCAGCCTAAAGGATGAGATGACCCATTACCAGTCAATTACCACAGGAAACTTTTCTACCAACTACAAAGCAGAATCTAAAGCCATGAAGACTGCCGCCAATACAGTCATAAGACCAGAATGAAGGTACACAGCAAATATGTCATCTTTTCAGACGCCCTGCCTTTCCTGCAAAGACTTTTCAAGGCCAGGAAAAAGAAACTGAATGACCTTGCTACTACACTGCGTGTACTTTAACAGACCACTAAGGAGACTTTCGTTTCGTCCTACTACAACATTCCTGGCAATGAAGAAGCTGACAGGCTTACAAACGCAGGAGAAAAACAAGAACAAAAAATAAAGAAGTCATACATGAGGAAACAAAGACCATAGTGAAGGACCAGATACTTACTACCACCTCTCGAAAGAAGATAAAGTGATCAATGTGAGACTGAGGACAGGCAACTGCAAACTCAGGCATCACATGTACACTAACTTTTACACTGGATACACTCCTGTGTACCCCAGTGGCACTGCAGACATGACGATACAGCATATTCTCCAAAATTGTGGAATTAACCAGAATTGAGCACACTTGGGCTTCTGACGCAGAAGTATGGAAAAAGATGTTCGGGTCACCAAAAATTCGCCGGCATACAACAGAATACATCCGAGTTACCGGTGCCCCTGTCTGAGCGATCGCAGAAGAAGAAGGAGAACAGAGAAAACAATCCAATTAAAAAAGTAAAATTTTTCATTGAGGTGGTTTCTAAAAGCCTTGGTCAGGATGAATTGAAAGGGAATAATCCTGTTAATCCAGCTGCTTGATGACGATATCATTATAAACCAATTTCGGACATTCTTGCTATTCAATGCATGCAGTTCATTTTCAGATTTAAGACGTTTTGGGTAGGAATATTAGCCTGAAGCATTTCATAAATGTTTCACAGTAACAGTTTGTTGGCAATAAATTCTGTTTTTTCAGCATTACTCTGATGACCGAACACTGCATAAAAATCCCTCAGTTATGTTTTAATAGCATCTCGTAGATTATATAAAAAATATGTAAAGGTAATATTTATCGAGCAGCGCTTTTTGGAATAAAGAATAGGTCTAATAAAAAACATGGATTTCTGCCTAAATATCTTAAAGTAACCTAGCTACTACAGATCTCTATTGAGCATTATGAAACATCCTTTTCAAACAGATGTTAAATTTAATCATTGTTTTTCTTCCACCTTTTTGTAGTCGTTTTGAAAGTGTAGAGTTTTTTCTTGTGAAAAATAACTTGATGTAAATTTATGGAGTTATTCCCTTTCATCTTCAGAATGTTGGACTTTATTACGTTGAGCTTGTACATCAACGTTAAGGGCATCATGTCTGAAGAAAAAGTGGGGTGCAACACATTAAAAGGAAGGGAAATCTCATCCCGATTTATGATTACACTATCAAGTAGGACATTAATTTTAGCAAATATACTGTATTATTCACCGATTGCTTCCATTGTCAAATATTCCTCGGAAAAATTGGGACTCTAGCATAAGACTGCTAGCAAAGGCTTGCTTATGGTAACAGAGAAACCAAAAGTAGAAGGTAGACTAAGAGTGACCGAAAGTAGAAAAAATGTAGAGCCATCTATAGAATCTATGGAATAATGAAACGTAGTCAATTAAAGGCGTATGTGTACTTTTAAAGTGTTTGAAAAATTCACTTGAAAACCTACTGTCATGTCGGTTGTGCCATGTTAATATAACTTACACACACACACAGATATATATATATACATCTGAGACAGAAAATTTCAGAAGAAAATGAGGAAAACCAGTTTTTTTCTACATACACTACGTACACTATTTATTTTGTGCAACATTGCCATAAAACAAAATCCCTGCTTTTATCTTTTGCTAAGGTCAGGCAGTTTACAATATTCTGTACAATATCTGAGTAAAAACAAGTTGATGTTGATTGCCTAGCTCGAATTTCTAATTAGTTGCAGGTATTTTGAAATTTCACTCAAACCAAGATATTTTTCAACAAGCACGAAAAAAAGAAATGGAAAATAAAAGATAGCACTCTTCATACTTATAGCCAATCTTAATGTACGTGATGTGTGCCAATGTTTCTTTGCTCAGTGAACGTGCACTTTGTCGTCGCAAAAAGAGAGGAATATTACAAAATGTGTTTTCCGCATTTTGAGATATGCAAGTCTTACCGGGTTTCTTTGACCCATCGTAATTAAATCGTTAAACTACATTGATAAAGAAAAAGGTTAATTTGTCTCGATATTTCATCATTTTTCTCTATAAATATTGTCGATTTAATAAAAATGTCGCTAAACCAGATTCTATAATTTCATATATGGAAGTTATTTCTGTAGCTTTCACAGCCCACGATTCTTTGCTCAACTTCTAATTTGTCAAGTTCTTTTTTACCCAATTCATTCTTTTTTATCAAACTAATGGTAATGCATTTTCAAGCAACATTGATCTTTAGGTCTATAGCTATTACCTATCTCATTATACGTCTGATGCGCATCTCACGAGGCATGCAATATCTTGTGATTTTGAATTGGTTAACGTAGCTTAGAGGCGAATCTCTAGTTGATTTCTTCTTTTCGGCTTCACCTCCATGCCATGGTACATAGGTGTCAGTATTTTATGTCATTATTACAAGAAAAGTACTCTCATAAATTTTCTTTTTGCTTCCAGATCACTTGATGCTATCTCGTTTCAAACGGTACTTACAGGGCTTTCTTCCTAATGCTGTTGTGAACGCAGGCAGAAAAGAGTCGCTCTGAGACCGTAACTTCTTTATTCGTACTGCCGGAATTTGGAAGTTTTTTCCATTTCATTGCTTTTTTCCTTTTTATGACAAGAATTCGTATCCGTTATAGTATTTGCCTGAGTTATCACCAGAGGAGTATTTTATTTCAGTTACGAAGAAATTTTCTTTTGACGGTAAAAAACCACACAAGGCAGAAAGCCTCAAGATGTATGCAACTGTGAAAGTAGAGCAGGGAAAAGAAGTTAGGCCAAGAGAAAAGAGTTGAGCTCAGACTTGAAAATTTTCAAGCCTTATGATAGGGGAAAGCAACCGGTAGACAGAGCTGTACAACCTACCTGTCCGAGACGAGAGAGTACATTTATAGAAAGGTTTATTACAACAAGGAGTAACAGTTGTATACAGATAAAGATGTGAGAAACGTGTCACACGAGATGCAACAAACTGAGATGGTGTTGGAGAGGCAAGCTCATCAGAAAGCGTCCTATGACAATATTTGTGAAAAAAACTAAGAAATGCCACAGTTAGTCATTGACACTAAAATTGAAGAGTAGCAGGACAAGGTGGACCTGTCAAGATACAGACAGGTGAGCTCGATTAAGAACATCAAGATAAGACAAAAAAGCACCCGTCCAGATGTACAAAAGTTTTCCATCCGCAGACAAATGTTATACTTGCATAAGTAAAACATGGCCTCAAGCGTAAAGTACTCTCTAGCGCGATGCAAACAACCAACACATTTAGATGCCAAGTTACCCATGGATTTACCTTAAAGACTTCAAGAAGGGTCTGGAGAAAATAATATGCCAAGCAGCAACATTGATGAGTATTTTCAACCACCATTAAATTCAGAATGACTGTCTATGAATATAGAAGAACGGAAAGGATTCGACTTTCTGTTGAACGACATAAGTTGTATTTTTGCCGCGCTGAAAGAAACCAATCACTTCCTTATCCGTTCTAGCTTAGCTTGAAGGTCGCACTCCAAATCTTTCGTATGTATGACTTGTTCCAGTAGGGTCGCCTCGTAGGGAATGCCAGGGTACAAAATAGTGTCATCAGCATACATGTTGATGAATTGAAGCAAGTTATAAGGAAGAATATTTATGTGACGCAGGAAGAGAGTTTGAACAAAAATAGAACCTTGAGGAACGCCAGCAATAATGGAATACTTAAATAATGTAATTCCATCCAGTATGATACCTATTTTACAATATAAAAAAACTACTGAATGATAACAAAGACTTATCTACAAATACTTAGCCTCAAAGCTTATGAAGCAAGCCAATGGGCCACACCTTATCAAATGCTTTGAATATATTCAGAGCTACAATGCGTCCTTCACCAAGCTTAACCAATAATCTATACATATATTTCACTATTACAGTAAAAAGCCCACCAGTGGAGAGACATTTTCTAGACCTGTATTGAATACCACCCTCTAGTTTCTGCAAGAATTCCACCTGTGGATTGTTGATAAAACGTTAAAAGATGTTACTGTTGGCAGAAAGAAGACTTATAGGTGTACATTTACTACGGTCAAATGGTTTACCTTCATTCTTGGAGAAACGCTTAACATCAGAAAACTTTTAGGAAGATAAAAGACAAGACTCCGATAGGCCGTGTTTTAAACGTTTGTACAGCAAAGAAGGTCAGAAGAACACACCCTCAAGAGAACTATTTTAATCGAATCTACTCCAGAAGATTAAATTAATCCAGCAAATAAAAAATCTTAAAGCAAAACGCATTCAATCAGCTTCCATCTCCTTATTCACTATTTAAGTTTTTCCAACGAGTTTTTCCAAGTTTATATAATACAATTTTTTCATTACGATGGCCACGGGACATCATATGGAGCAAGGCATGAAAAAAAGGAATGACTTAATTGTGTAGAAGAAGAAAATAAAATGAGATTCTGCAGGGAGTAATTTAGAAGACTGCCAGATCAACAAAACGGGTGGACACTAGCAAAAGGCACTGGTATCTACGTAGGAATAAGGGGATTTCTGTTACTTGTGATACACTTAAGAAGGTATTTTACTTGTACGTATGTAAATTTGGCATAAAAAGGGGTAATCGTTCTAGCAACTTACTTTCCTGGACGCCCTTTCTATGATATTGTGTAGAAATTTCTTACTTTTGTATTTAAGTTTTTAAAATTATTGATGGTAATGAATGAAAAAACAATCATGCAATAAATTGCAGGGGTCACTTTTAATGAGAAACAAATAATGGAGAAAAATTATTAAATCAACTATCTTTTTCATCAGTTCATCTGCAAGGAAATTCATTCATCTCTTAAGTTTTGAGGATCTTTCATTAATAGAATTAAAATTTACATTAACCAAGATGAAATCCCGTTCTTGTCATCCATCTAATTATCTCCGTATTCTTATTTCTGTACCAATGACCTTCTCCTTTGGGTAAATCCCACAACTCAGATTGAGGAGGAACGTTGTTACTCTTGACACTACGTTTAATAATAATACATCCACAAATGGGACGAAATAGCCAACAAAAGTAGCTTGGAATACTTGTAGAACAAAAAAGCAAAAGTTAAAACTGAAAACAGAAGACCAGTCGAGGCCCAGCTCTTAACGTTCCGTTCGCAAAGCTCACTGGACAGAGAAAATTAGGTAAATCACATTGCATTATTAGGGTACTAAGTGTATTAAGTACACATGACACTGAAACAGCACGAAACTAATAAATACACTGCAATACATTGCTTTAAGTCACCAACAAGTGTCGCATCAACCGGTATTATGGGGTTCTTTATGATGGGGGCCAACACGCTGTCTGCCAATCGAAATTGTAGGTAGGCTTCAGGCTTTAAGAGAACTCTTTCAAAAACGGCGTGAAAGGAGAAGGCCGTAGACGGTAGCGTAGATGCCATAATCAACGGAGTCCTCTTCAGCCGGTAAACACTACATTTGTACAAATTCCTTATTACGGTAAGTTAGACCGCAACCTAAACAAGCCGTATTCAACAAACCCGTGTTATATTAAGCCTACGTTTAAAAAAACCTTCCTTCAAGGTTTCGAAATGGAGTGTCTTTAGGACAGAAAAACGTAAATCCACTTTTATAGTGGTAACACCTTTCGCTGGACCTGAACTATTGCATGACGACAGCTGTAAAATAATTAATATATTCGGGTCTTCTTATTTTCTTGAATGCTATGTTTGTTGTTAAATCGAGTGGTGTAACAAATGTGCAAGACTTTTAGGTGTTTTTTCCAAAGCAATTTTCCCGTCTTCTAGCCTCTCGCTGATTTCTTCAGAACCTTCTCATGTGAACAAATTCCAAATGAGTAGTGTTTTTAGCTAAGCAGGAAGTTTCAACTCTTCCTCAACTTTCTCAATATATGGTATCAGGACACGTTATACGCAGTTTCCTACTGATTACTCCAGTGTGATTTGTTATAGGAGCACAAAACGTTACCATTTCTGCAAGAGGCTGGTATCTATCAGTTGTTTCTACGTAAATAATTTAACAAGGCAAAATGGAACCGCTTAGTGTTTTCACAACAGTCAATGTTACTGTAGGTTTGTCATTTCCGCCAGTAGTTTTATTATCTTTGGAATTCTTTTCATTCATTGTTATCTTGCTAGCCGCCACAAACGTAGATAGAGTTTGACCCAAATTTAAAACCAGTTTATTTGGAATGACCTCAGAAACAATGTTTGCAATGTTGTATAGATTCTGGGTGTGCACTTTCTCTCATAATGAACGAGTAATCACAGGTCAAGAGGTTGTTGTCCGACGAGACATGTTCAGTCTTTTCTTAAGAGAGAACAGATCCATGCCTTGTTAACATTAATATCAAGATACTGACCATACTTGTCAACATCTGATTGCACTAACCCAGCTAACACACCACGCACAATATGAATATTAAATAACACCAGCTGCTTTTAAATTTGCTATCATGAGCCTTAATTTTTCAGCAAGCTTAGTTTATTAGCAGAGATCTTCCCGTTTTCATGCCAATTGCAATTTTTGGTTATCCTCCTTTATATCGTAATTACGACTTAAATATAGTAGCCCAACACCTCACAAACCTTTCGTCTAGTTTAGGAAATTCATTCTTGAATTTAGCAACCGCAGGTCGATTACCATGCATTAAATCAGGGGCGGGCAACCTGCGGCCAACGAGAAGAATTTTCATGGACCGTGAGGCCATCAAATTATATAATTTTTTGTTAGAAAATATAATTGTCTAGCGGTTGCAGATATTGAATGTATTGAATGAAACATATAACTTTGTCTAACTTGAGATTCAGGAAAAACTTTTTCACGTGGATAACTGCGGGCCATACATCAGTAGCCACACCGGTGCGATTTTTCACCGGCGTAGTTTTGACTGCGTGTAAACGGGCACACCGGTGTGGTTTCACTCCACTTTCGTAGCGAGGACGGCAATACCGACAGCGAGGTTAATTAACACAATCTGTCTTTTGTTTTTTCTCTTTTTTTTTCTCTATATATTTGAAGAAAGCGCGCGAACATCGCACCGTTGTCGTGTAAACGGAGTCTTAGTCTGTTATGTTGATCAGTAGACATTTGCATAGGCGTTTGTATAGAATTAAACTTCATCAGAGTTCTATTCTGTGACTTCATCTCGCAATTTTTGCAAAGAAATATAATCTCGTGATTCTATTTTCTTTTGGGGGAGTTCCTTTTTCATTCAAGTGTTGATTGAAAGGTGACAAGAGGAAAGAATGCCAAGAAACGTAAAATTGACACCGAGTGTCGTGTGTTCAAGGAAAGCTGGGGAACAGATTATTTTGCAGTAGAAAGAAACAACAATGTTCTGTTTGATATGCAGTGAAACCATTGCCGTTATAAAAGAGTACAACGTAAAGAGACATTATCAGACGAAACATGCAACACAGTTTGACAAGTATAAAGACCAGATAAGAAAGGAGAAGTATCTAAGCCTCAAAAGATCCACTGAAACCCAGCAAAGCTTTTTTGCTACGGCCAAAAACATACAGAGGCATCAATTAAAGTAAGTCTTAAGATTGGAGAACTGATTGCATCAAAAGGAAAGTTATTCAGTGCTGGAGTGTTCGTCAAGGATTGTTTGACAATTTTTGTAGATGAAGTTTGCCTAGAAAAGAAAAAGGATATCGAAAACATCAGCCTCTCCCCACTCAGTCACAAGAAGAATAGAAGAAATGAACGAGAATATTGAAAACCAATTCGAAGAGCTGATCGGACACTGCACTGTTTTTAGTATTGCACTGAATGAAAGCATAGATCTTACAGACACAGCACAACTCGCTGTATTTGTTCAAGTTGTTACAAACGAATTCGAGGTGACAGAGGAACTTCTCGATATGTCATTTGAAAGGGACAACAACTGGAAGCGATGTTGCACATAAGGTAATACGCGTTTCCCTAATTCTATGATGTAATGTTAGCCTCGACTTCAAAACGAGACCTTTATGGACAAAAATATAAACAAAAATGGAGGAAGCGGAGATAGAACTCGAAACTCTTATAATTATTAAAAAACCTGAGGCAACTGTCAATTTTAGTGGATCTCTTTCGGATATAAATGTTCAAAATTTGTTATTACGAGATATAAATGCTGATCTGGACGTTACGTTAATTACAGATAACAAATCCAAAGAAAATTTGACATGGGGAAAATCTCTGGATTTTCTTCCAGTATTTACTAGGCGAGAAATAGACCTCCATGTTGGGAAGTGTGGCAAAATAAAAAGGTTACATATTAAAAAAACATTAGAAAGAGGGCTTAAGTTTAAACAGGAACGTTACATTTTATCGGAAAGTTTGTTTACTGCACGAACTTTAAAGTATTTTATAGCCAAAGCTTCATGTCGAGCAAGCATGAAAAAACTGCAGAGGCAAGTAGAGGATTATTATTAACCGAAAAAACAGTGAGGTGGATAAAGCAAAATGTAACTGTCCTGCTGGTTTAAGTGGGTATTGCAACCATGTAATGGCTTTACTCTTCGAACTGGCAGAATACTCATTGCATTCATTGAAGGTAGTACCAACTGAAAGAGCATGTACTAGTGTACTTAGAAAATGGGGTGTTCCAGGAAACAAAGAGACAGTAAAATATCCTGTTATGAAAACTGCTCTTCATAGTCTTGTTTCTACGAAGTCGGGTTCATTTTTGATGGAAGTAAAGTGCCCTTACACAAAAAGAAACGTTAATCCTAATGATTTAATGAATGATGAGAAATTTTACATTGGTTCATTGCCGAATGGTGAACTATTTTAAAAAAAGGATCATGCTTTTGGTTATTATACGCAAGTACAGATAGCTTTGGGTTTATCTGGGCTTACACAATGTTTATTTATTGTATATGTGTACCAAGGTATTATAATGGTGAACGTCGATTTTGATGAATCCTACTTCATGGATCTTATTGATAAATTAGGTTATTTTTATAAAAATCACTTGTTACCACATTATACAACTTCATAAAAATTGTATCTATAATTATGTAATTTCGTCTGACCTTTTACTCTTGAAAGGCACACTGAAGCTAAACTAATTTTCTTATGAAGAATGGTATAATGTGATAACAATATATATTACTGCTGTATTAAGGGATCCATAAAATTACATAATAAGCAACTAACAGTCCAAATTTGATTTACTGTGCCATGAAGTACAAGTGGTATTTCGTTTCGTATTTGTCGATACTTCTTAATTCGTTGTATAGCACGTTCAACATGAATTCTTACAGCTGCAATTGTCTGACTTTCTATAACTTCTTCATGACAAAGCTGACTTCTACCACTGAGAAAGGCTGGAATATTAAGGGATACACCCATAGGTTGTAGTAAATCTTTTATCGTAAATCCCCGATCTGCCATTACAGAATCACCATTTTCCCATAGTTCCTTTTGCAAAAATCCTGAGCGTTTGACTATTTCGACATCAGAGATAGATCCATTAAATAACTCGCTGACAAATGATATTGCACCTGATGGAGCTATACCAACTAATCCTTTGTATGTAACATGATGCTTATAGTGTGAAAATAAGCTACTTTGAATAGTAAGACTTGAAGGTTTTTGGCAATATAACTCAGTACAATCTATTATCACTTTTGTAGTTGGATAAGTTTCTTTAAAACTTTTTGGCATGTTTCTCTGAAGTTGTTCCAAATTAGACCAAATTGGAATGGCACCAAGTTTAAGGTAAACAAAATTGGACCAAGTGATCAGGTATCTAGAAACAGTAGATTGTGGAGTGTTAAACAACCATGATGTAAACTTTAACGTAAAACCAAGTCTTAGCCATGTTAAAAACATAAATAGCTGATCAACTGGTTTCATTTTTGGTTTCGGTCCAGGTTTAGATTCAGGAGTCAAAAATGATGGTGATGATATCAAATCTTCAGGTAAATTATCTTCTGATTTTGGTTTATTAGTAGGATAATGATATTTGATATTTTCACATTCTGCTCCTGGATCTAAGTAGGTAAATAAAATATCAAACTTTTCTTTTCTTATACCAGTAAAAGACTTGAACAATATGTCATTATTCTGTATATTATCATATGTAAATACATGATTTTTCAAATTTGTGTTCAATAATTTGAGGTTTTTATTTTCTTCTAAAAGTTTTTTGCAGCTTTCTTCGCATTGTTCAAACTTTTTTTGAATAAGTAATTTTTCTGATTTTAACCTTTCACAACTGCTACATTTTTCTTCTTGAAAATCAAGTTGTTCACCTACTGCTTCATTATCAAGTCCTTCTTCCTCAGAGGGAGTAACAAATAGTTTTTGTCTTTTTAATGGCGACTTTCTAGATTTACTTAATCTTGGCTTTTTAAAGGTAAATACACTTGGAATGGCCCCAGGTTTCAAAGTTTTAATACCGCGACCCATGCTAACTTTTATTTCCTCTGGCTTAAAATGCAACTGGCATACTTTAGTATACTTGTTGATTTCAAATTTATCAGCACCTCCTTTCCTTCTATATTTTAATATTTCTTTACTCCAAGCTTTATGAAGATCTGGTTTGGTATCTTTATTAGGAAAAGAAAATAGTGCAATATTTGTTTTTTCCTTCTTACTATTATAAAAAGAACTTCCACATTCAGGTACACAGCAGTACATTGATCGTCCTCCTGTTTTCACTTCTTCTGGTGGAAAAAACCTCGAATTAATATTAAGCATGTTCTTGATTTAACAGTAGTTTAGGAAATAAATAATATGTTTTCTTCTAAAAGGTTTGTAATATTTCTAACTTCTTAAATACAACTCACAATGAAGTAGTTTGTTTACTTTTTTAAGGAGCTACTGCCACAATCTTTAATATCTGTCCATACGGGTCTCGTTTTGAAAGCGAGGCTTAGATTACATCATAGAATTAGGGAAACGCGTATAACTCTCTTTGATAAATACAAACTCGACAGGACGAAACTATGTGGAATAACCACTGATGGGGCACCTTCGATGGTTGGTAAGCATAAAGGTTTCATAAAAAGCTTTTCAGAAGAAATAATTTAGATGCATGCAATGTGCTGGTCAACCACTGTATCATTCATCAAGAAAATTTGTGCTGTGAAGTTCTTGGTTTTGAAGATGTCATGAAACTTGCTGTTAGAGTTGTAAATTTCATTCGATCTCATGCTCTCAACCACGGCTAATTTAAGGAAATATTGAATGACTTGAAAATAGAATTTGGGGATATTGTTTTCTTTTCTAACGTTAGTTGGCTAAGTCGATTAGGTACGTTGAAACGATTTTGGCTGTTAAGAGAACAAATTTGTGAATTTATGGATGGAAAAGAGCAGGACATTTCGTTTTTTAGCGACGATAACTGGCTCAAGGACTTTGCATTTTTAACAGATTTGACATGTCATCTCTCTGACCTTAATATCAAGCTTCAGAGCTAAGATCAGGTATGTAAAAAAATGTTTCAGCATGTTTTGGCCTTTGAAAGAAGACTGAAGTTATTTTGGAACAGCTCAGTACAAAGGACACATCTCAGTTTGAGCAATTTTCAACTGAAAAATGCTCATTCAGAAGTCAACATGCTCCGCTTTTATCAGCTGTATGTAGCAAAGAAAGAGGGTTTGACCAACATAAAAGAATTGGCAACAAGGCGTGTGAGCTACTTCGGGAGCACTTACCGCTGCGAACAATTTTTTTCCAAAATGAAGCAGGTTAAGACAAAGTACAGGGCTCAGCTCTCAGACCCTAATTTCAAAAGCCAATTAAGGATTTCACAATCTTCTATAAGACCTGGCATCAACAAACTAGTCAACGAAAAACAATGTCAGATTTCTCACTAGAAATACCGACACATGACTGAAAAACTAGCTTTTAGCATTGTAAATATTACTATTCTTCGTTAATTTGTGAGTTCTGTTTAGTTTAGTTTGGTTACGTTTCACCAAAGCTACAAAATGCATTCTAATTGCTCCAAATCTATCATTGTTATTTATCATTATCACTCTCGCCTTCTTACCTTTGGGCCGCGCGAAGAAAATTTTTGAAGGATCTGGCCCACTCTTTAGAAAAGTTGCCCACTCCTGCACTAAAGCGTAAAGAACAACTAATTTTATCTTCTTCCTCATACCCTGGGCATTTTTAGTCTATATGAGTATCAATTTCTTTAGCAACGTTTGTGCAGCTCCAATGAAACCTTTTTAGCTCCTTGACGATTAACGCCATCTACATCATTTGATCGAGCGGCTCCTTCAAACTTGCTTTTTCACAAATGTTTGTAGATCCGCTTCGAAATGCAGCAAAATATTTAAACAAAGCCATATTGCCAGTCAGTCACAACCGTGAACAAGAACTCCATTAATTTCATCTGTGCCCAACAACTTATTCACATTTTCGAAACGTTCGAAAGACAAAAGAGAATTCAAATTAAGCTCAAATAAATCGCATAACCAAAGCAATATTTTATGTGCGTTGAAAATACGACGTAAAACCGATTCGATTATCGTAGGACCTAATACATCAAGGCATTGGGAATCACCCACTTCTTTCAATTTACATCTACTGTTCGGGGTTATCATGTGTACTGTAACACAATCAACTGAATTCCATTCATCGGGAAAAAGCTACAGTTTGCATACGAATTTAATATCAAACATGACAAGTTTGCAGTTTCTGCAAAATGTTGCCCGGAAAAATTTCTTCTGTTATTGTGGGTTATGTCCCTTGCGAAATATCAAGATATATCTGGTATGCTTCGCAGAAAGCGTCAGTTATTTCGGAAAAGGTAAGCGATCCGAAACTTAGAAGATCACCGCTAGTACAAAATGGATTGGAAATTCTTGTAGAAATGATGGGCATGTGCAACAATGCCAGCAACAATGCCAGCAACAATGCCAGCAACATAGAAATTCTGCGAAAAAAGCTGGAAGGTCTAAGCTGTCTTACAAAGAGGACAGCAAAGCAATATTGAAAGAGCTAGAGGCTGTGGAAAGAAAAGATAAAAGCGATGATGATATGGAGTTTAATGATATGTAATTTGTTTAATTTTCTACAGAAAAAAATAAGCAAATGTTTTGCCAGACAATTCTTTTTCTTCTGCTTTATAACATTTTCCAGTAGTTATCCTGTCTATCGTGTAATTTCATAGCAAGACAAAATTAAGCCGCATCAAATCAAACTTACTCATTCGAATGCGGCTTACTCAAGTCGGTATCTAATTTCGCGTAATAAGGTAGTATAAGCTCAACTGAACTATTTTGAAAAGGAAGCAAGATGAAAATCACTAGAATCAAAATTCTTTCTTTCTACAAGACGTATTTTAAATCCCAAATTTGGCAAAACTAAACTCACAGCCAATCAACAAGCTTGGAAATACCATGTCACCATAAAAGATTTATGCAAACGCAAATTGTAATAACATGACGTGACTATTCAGGGAATACAGAACGGTTTTTTGGAGTTGCGACCCGGGG
Organism: Morbakka virulenta; assembly: GCA_003991215.1. Taxonomy (NCBI): domain Eukaryota; kingdom Metazoa; phylum Cnidaria; class Cubozoa; order Carybdeida; family Carukiidae; genus Morbakka; species Morbakka virulenta. The sequence continues at coordinate 42,172 of RDPX01000063.1, read as the reverse complement.
AAGGATGCGAAATGCAAACATTGAGTCACATGGAGAAACCAATGGGAAAAGAAGATATTATTCTGGATATGAAAAAAAATTAGAGCAGATTTAATTAACAGTATCATGATCCAACTTTAACCTCGCTACGACTGCTACCTTTTCAAGTCCGGAATACTAAAGATCTATTTCAGGAGCGTACACTTTAAGCCGGTAATACTTATACATCAGGTTCTGAAAAACACATTTGTATCTGAGCAGAGCAGGTGCCCTAATACATCACACTGATAAAACAATGTATTCACACACACACACACACACACACGCGTGTGTGTGGGAATACATTGTTTTATCAGTTTACCATAAAGTATAGAAAACAATAGGAAAGGTAGAAAATAAAACAAATGGGTCACATAAGGTCAAAAAACTTTCTCCACGGTTCTTGATTGCGTTTACCGATGCTATACGTGTAAAGGTAACAATGAATGTAACGGCAATCCGGCTAGTTATACTTTACCGCTTAGGTTTTAAACACCAGTTAAAGAACAAATCTGCAGCCGTCTGGGCTTTAATATTTCACCCATTGAGATGATGTCTCCCATATCATGATGTAAAAAACATCACAGGTTCAGTATGTAACAATTCTGAATTTTGCACAGTAAAAGTGAAGTTATTCGAATGTGTATCTTTGTATACATAGTACAATGCAGCAAATAACGAAGTGATACACAGCGTGGCCATAATCAGAACTACCTGTTTCAAAGTCTATCTTGTGCTTCCTCTAGTACCTTGGCTGAATGCCGAATATGAGCAAGCTTTTCTTTTGTGAGTCCTAAAGGGGGAAAAGAAAGGAAAACTATTAATAAGTCATAAGGTAAAATAATATCCCGGTACGTAAAGTTTCAGTGCTTCAAGGATAGTAGATACCCAAGGTTGAGACCAACTTTAATTTTGGTAATTCTTTCCTTCCAATTCTTTCTATATGTTCTTTAGTCGCCTGCACACTCCCTGATTAAATTAAAGTGAGAAACAAAACAAAATCTGTTTTTCTAGTTTTTTTTATCCCCTTGGATAAATTACCGTAAGATGTCGGAATAGAAGAAACATAAATGTGAGATAAAATACATCAGTATTTCCATTATTCCTGATATATATATATATATATATATATATATATATATATATATATATATATATATATATAGAGAGAGAGAGAGAGAGAAATGGAAAAATTTTTTTAAATTTTTTCTTTCTTCTTATTATTATTTGTGAGATTCTAATATATCACATTAAAACAGAACTGATGCACTTATTTAACTCTATTCACCTCAGCACGATCGGGCTTTTTCTGAGAATTCAAACATTTTTTTTTTCCTATTCTCAACTATTATCCTAAACTTACACACCAACCCTTTGTTGAAGTTAATTCAAAAAATACATTCCAAAATACTGAAAGTGAAATCTTGTTTAAAAATCTAAATAAATCTGGGGCGAGAGACTACTGGATTTCTATTCGAGTTCCCAATGTTCCTCTTAATTCTTCTACGTATGAATAATTTTACACAAACCTGAGCTGGAGGTCTTGTGGATTTTAGGAATATCTTGATTTAATTTGTTGTTCACACTGTTATGGCACGTCCTGAGTCGAAGTAAGTCAGACTGCAGCTAGAAAAATGTTTCAGGAAAATGAATTAAAGGCTTAAGACATAAAAGAAATATAAAAACCAATGATATATTCAATAAACATTGATTTTCTAGTTTATTTCTTATTTACTGTTTGGCTAAATATATTTCCTAATCTTATCTATTAAAATGGTCGCACAGTTTCCTTGCACTCCTTCTTCGTGGGAGCGAGATGTTTCTGTCTTGGAAATAAAGTCGTTGCTTAGTAAAACCATCAGCCTTATAAACCGTTATTAAGTGAAAGATTAAGTTTCAAAAACGTAGGACAGATGGTCCAATGGCCATGGTGTTGCAGCAAAGTACAGTGTGATTTACATTACATATCTTTGAAAACAAATTGCAATGTTTGCCTTTAATGATGAAAACGACTAGACATGCTAGACATTTTAAAGACTTATCTCGAATAATGTCTTTAGCATTTTGATTTTCATGATTATCTGCTGAAGAGACTAAAATTGATCGAATCGATTTGCCTCTGTTTAAAGATTGCATCTGTACATTGAATCTTTTTGTTCATAAATAAGTAAATTTATACTCAATCTGAAGACAGTACCGTTTCGCCCTTTGTGGGCTCATCAGTGCAGCACAGAGCTTCTGATACATAACTCTCTGGCCATGTTGCCGGAGCAAACACAGGTTAAAGAGTTATTGTGGGATCCTGCCAGAGTGCTCAAACTACGCATGCGCAGTGAGCATTGCATTACGCTAACAACAGGTTCCCATCTCAGATAGAGTGCTCAACCAAACTTTCGTAAGGGAGCGTTATATATATATATATATAGTCTTGAAATTTCGAATCCTTTTCTTTAATATAACATTTCAAAAATTTCCTTGCTTTACCTTTTCATACGTAAAANATATATATATATATATATATATATATAGAGAGAGAGAGAGAGAGAAATGGAAAAATTTTTTTAAATTTTTTCTTTCTTCTTATTATTATTTGTGAGATTCTAATATATCACATTAAAACAGAACTGATGCACTTATTTAACTCTATTCACCTCAGCACGATCGGGCTTTTTCTGAGAATTCAAACATTTTTTTTTTCCTATTCTCAACTATTATCCTAAACTTACACACCAACCCTTTGTTGAAGTTAATTCAAAAAATACATTCCAAAATACTGAAAGTGAAATCTTGTTTAAAAATCTAAATAAATCTGGGGCGAGAGACTACTGGATTTCTATTCGAGTCCCCAATGTTCCTCTTAATTCTTCTACGTATGAATAATTTTACACAAACCTGAGCTGGAGGTCTTGTGGATTTTAGGAATATCTTGATTTAATTTGTTGTTCACACTGTTATGGCACGTCCTGAGTCGAAGTAAGTCAGACTGCAGCTAGAAAAATGTTTCAGGAAAATGAATTAAAGGCTTAAGACATAAAAGAAATATAAAAACCAATGATATATTCAATAAACATTGATTTTCTAGTTTATTTCTTATTTACTGTTTGGCTAAATATATTTCCTAATCTTATCTATTAAAATGGTCGCACAGTTTCCTTGCACTCCTTCTTCGTGGGAGCGAGATGTTTCTGTCTTGGAAATAAAGTCGTTGCTTAGTAAAACCATCAGCCTTATAAACCGTTATTAAGTGAAAGATTAAGTTTCAAAAACGTAGGACAGATGGTCCAATGGCCATGGTGTTGCAGCAAAGTACAGTGTGATTTACATTACATATCTTTGAAAACAAATTGCAATGTTTGCCTTTAATGATGAAAACGACTAGACATGCTAGACATTTTAAAGACTTATCTCGAATAATGTCTTTAGCATTTTGATTTTCATGATTATCTGCTGAAGAGACTAAAATTGATCGAATCGATTTGCCTCTGTTTAAAGATTGCATCTGTACATTGAATCTTTTTGTTCATAAATAAGTAAATTTAGACTCAATCTGAAGACAGTACCGTTTCGCCCTTTGTGGGCTCATCAGTGCAGCACAGAGCTTCTGATACATAACTCTCTGGCCATGTTGCCGGAGCAAACACAGGTTAAAGAGTTATTGTGGGATCCTGCCAGAGTGCTCAAACTACGCATGCGCAGTGAGCATTGCATTACGCTAACAACAGGTTCCCATCTCAGATAGAGTGCTCAACCAAACTTTCGTAAGGGAGCGTTATATATATATATATATAGTCTTGAAATTTCGAATCCTTTTCTTTAATATAACATTTCAAAAATTTCCTTGCTTTACCTTTTCATACGTAAAAAAACGTTTTGTAGGAGGTTCAGCTCTACTGTGTGGATTTTCAACAATAGATCCAGGAAGTAGAACAGTACGTCTGAAGGCTATGTCCTAAAAATATTGTGGTTGAGAACTTAGATTTGATAGCTCAGTTGGTAAATCAGATGCTCACTATAGCCGTTGTTGCAGGATTCAAACAATTCGGGAACGACTTGAATTTTTCCCTTTCACAAAAATTAGGGGTTTTTTGGTGAATAAAATTGTAATATGAACTGACCTTCAAAAAAAAGTAACATAAAGGGAGAAATTAACTGAAAGCAACAATTTTCAGGGTAAAGATTTCGTTAGCTACGCGCTTAAGTTGTCCCAACTGCCTGATTTTTACGACCTAAACACACGAGGTAATAAAATGAAGAACTTTAGAAGTTCCGATCGGCATTCGTAGACTATTTGACTGAATTTAACATTTTGTATTGTGCACAATATATTCTACTGTTAAATAATTTCACTAGCCTAGGTTTAAAAACTTTTTTTCAAAGGTCGAAGGTTTTCCAACTGATTTGTGTACTTTTTGGTGTGCCGAATCCAAAAGTACCATCCATTTTCTTTGGTCAGGTGACGTTTTTGAGATATGAGTAGTGCACGTTTTGACACTTAAATAGTACTCAGTTCTAGATAAATAAGGTTGTAGCCCGCCCAATCTTTGTTTTTATATAGAAAACGAAACTGGAGCAGCCTCAATCTCAAACCGAAACTGCATCTGTCTTTAACTTTAACAATTTGAAACTGAAAGTTTTTTGTTTACACCTGGATGGTCATTTATTGTTTAGCAAAGCTAAACTCCAGTCACTATGACTTGAAATTGCAAGGAACAGATATTGCATTTCTGTTTTGTATTTTAGATCAAGAGAGAATGGATCGCAAATGTACAAATCATCCTGAAAGGCTCTGTTATTTATGCGGTAATGTGCTTCTTCCTGGTCGCCTTGCAAAAATAACTGATTGTGTGAAGAAGGCATATAATGCTTACTTTGGAGTTAAGCTTGGAGACCAGGACAAGCCATTTGCACCCTAATGTTTGCAGCAAAACAGGTGTTGAGAACTTGCAGGATTGGAAAAATAACAAAACGAAAAGTATGCCATTCGCAATTCCTGTGATGTGGGAAAAGGGTAAAGATCAATCGCAAGAATAAGCATTGTGTTCAGTATTCTGATGTTCCGTCTGCCGTAAGACCAGTCCACGTGGTCCAGATCTACCTGTTCCCGAGCCAGAAGTTGGAACGGAATCTAGCTGTGAGTCGGAATCTGATAACACAAATGACAGAACAGAGAGTGAAGAATACAAGCCAGGTTAGAATGAACGGTCAGTGGCTCTAACGCAAGCAGATCTCAATGACCTGACACGAGACTTAAAACTCTCAAAGGAATCAGCACAGTTTGGGGTTCTCGTCTTCGTGAGAACAACTTACTGGCACCTGGAACATTCTACTGGTATCGAGAGCGTAAAAGATTATTTAGACAGTTCTTCACAAGAGACTCGTCCTTGATTTACTGCAACATTGCTGGTTTGATGAAATCAATAGGGATAGACAATGTTGCTACAGAAAGGAGAATTTTCATCGACTCATCCAGCAGAAGTCTCGAGGCAGTTCTCCTTCATAATGGAAATAAGTACTCTTCGATTCCAATTCGCCATTCTGTGCAAATGAAAGAAACCCACGACAATATGAATCTGTTACTGTCTGCTCTGAACTACCATGGCCATGGTTGGTTGAAATGTGGAGATCGTAGGGTCATTGGATTGGCTTTAGGACTACAGGGTGGGTATACAAAATTTCCATGCTTTCTATGTTTGTGGGGCAGTCGGGGTGATGATCAACATTCTACGGTCCCAATTAGACTATATCCCTCAGAACTGTGAAGACTTAAGTGAGGAAGTGAGAGCGCTTCCACCAGGTCATGCGTGTCATAGAAGAACGCTACCAAGGCCGGTGGATGTGAATTTTCTTGCCGACTACTGCTGGTGTTTGAAACGAGACATGGAGTTACTCAGCACAGAAGGAAGTCACTAAGAAGGCCCTTCATCCATGATTAGCTTTTGTGTAATGTATAATCTATATTTTCTAAAGTTTATTAGATAAAATGCATGCTTTTTGTGAAGCACTAAATCCACAATTAAAGGTAATAAATAGCGCTAAAGGGTGCTAATAACAATTCTTTTACAGCCTCGAATCTCAAAAACTTGACCTGATTGAACAAAATGAGTATGACTTTTGGATTTAGCATAGCAAATTACCCTAAAATCAGCTATCACATGGTTGACCTATGAAACTTCGCAGGCCAGTGTTTTAAGAAGGCTTGATGTGTGCAAATTTCAGAAAAATGTATACCGTGTTTTCTTGAATAGAAGCCGCGGCTTCTATTAAGTTGAATTAAGTGACAAAATTTATACTTTGTTTTCAATCATTCACATGAAGCCATTGTAGTGCAAAGAAACACATTAGTAAATTAGGCATCAAAAAGCAGGTATTGGCATGAATTTTGATTTCAGTTGTGAATATGGCAGAGAAAAGAAAAAGTTACGACTTGAAATTCAAAGAACTTGTGATTAAATATGCTCAAGAAAATAACAACAGAGAAGCTGGTAGAACGTTCTCTAATGATAAAAGCATGGTTCGACGTTGGAGAAAGAAATCATATGATATCAGCGACCAATCTTCCTCTTTCTCTAAAAGTAAAATGAAAAGATTAATTGTGCAGGAAGAAAACCAGTTCTTGGGAACCTTGAAGAGGAACTATTGGAGAGAATTATCGATGAGCAAGAGAAGCATCACCATGTCCCATGTAAATTGATAACTGTTTGGACACAGCAACTTGCTACTGAACACAACTTGTACGATTTTCAAGCGAGTTGAGGTTAGATGTTTAATTTCATGCGACGAAACGGTCTCTCCATTAGACGAAGAACAAGTAGTGGACAAACCATCCCGAAGGATGGTTTATCAAAAATTGCGAACTTTGTTAAATTTTGTGAAAAGCAGAGAAATACAATTGGCTTCTCTCCTGGAAATATTCCCAACATGGACGAGACACCAATATGGATTGACATGTCAAGTGAAACTACTGTCGATAAATGTGGTTTAAAGACCGTTCCAATTAAATCCACTGGGAATGGAAAACATCGAATAACTGTATGTTTAGCAGTCAAAACAGATGGATCCAAAATGAAACTGTTCGTAGTTATACCAGAAAAAAACCTCAAAAGTGAAGTTGTTACAATCAAAGGTGCAATTGTAAAATGTTCCGGAAATGGCTGGATGAACGATGAATTGAAAAAGATTGGGTCTCTCAAGTGTGGGCGTATTTAGCTTTCAACAAGACGTTTCTTGTGTGGGACTCTTTCAAGTGTCACATAAGTGAAAAAATCAAACAGTCTTTGAAAAAAATCCGAATACAGTAAAGGGTGTAATTCCAGGAGGATGCACGAAGTTTCTCCAACCTTTAGGTGTTTCTATCAACAAGCCCTTCAAAGTAATTTTCCGAGAGTTGTATGATGAATGGTACCGAAAAGGAGACTTCGAGTACACGAAAGGTGGGGTTGTGAAGCCAGTGGGTCGGTTCAGTGGGTCGTTGATGCTTGGAAGAAAGTCGACCCTGAAATTGTAAAGAAATCCTTCGAAACATGTGGAATTGCAAGTGATGTAAGCAAAATTCACTGCTTGAAAGAAGGCCAGCCGACCGAAGAGGCCCGGGTTTTGTTATGAACATCGGATGGGAACCTGGAATTTGTACCAATTTCTCTTGACGATGATGTAAATTTGGAAGTGGAGAATTTAAAAGATGTAACTGATTTAACAGATAAGGTAATTGAAGAAGGTGAAACACAAATCTTATCTTAAAAACACGTCGTTGTTATTCCATTCCCGGCTTTAATTTTATGCTTTCAAAAAAATAAATGCGGCTTCTATTCAAGGGCGGCTTCTATTCAAGAAAATACGGTATGAAATTCAATACATTTTGCTCTTGTTATTTTAGATTTTAATCGTTAACGACATTTACTGCCATAGAGCAAATATTCAAGCCTAGAATTAATTGATGTATAATTTCCCATACACACCATGATTGTCCGCCATTTAAAACAATATGGAGGTGCTGCTTGTTCTCCTCTGTCTAGACTTTTCTTTTAATATTGGCATAAAAAAAGGAAATGAACTGGCAAATTCCATATCACAGAACTTAATACAAGCTGCTAAAAAAATTAAATTACCTTATCGTACTCTGTAACTAATTCATGTACTATATCTGTCACTTCCCCAAGTCCTTTAAAAAAAAGTCAAATAAAAACGGAATGACTAAGTTTCTAAGTTATTAACCTTCACAATTTCTTTACATCTCAAGGAAACAAGTATATATATATATATATATATACTTGTATATGTGTGTAAGTTTCCTATTTTTCAAGGGAACCTGAACGCCAGTGGGTGAAAAGAGCTCTGTATGAATCCTTAAAAGTACACGAAAAGAAATATATCTGGCGAATAAACAAGAATGGAGAGGGAATAGCGGATTTCTGTGAGAAAAACTAGCGACCAGAGACACTTTGTTTAGGCATCCAGAAATCCATAGGAAGAAAACCTGATCGGCCAAAAACTAGCGAATGGTCGCAACAGGAGAACTCTGATAAGACTAAGAGCAAGGAGGGAAGCTAATGCTTAGCAATGCTTAGACTGACGCTACACGTAGAATNAAGACTAAGAGCAAGGAGGGAAGCTAATGCTTAGCAATGCTTAGACTGAAGCTACACGTAGAATCAAGAAAGTAAAATAAACGGAAGGATAAATACGACCCTACCAAACTGAACAACCCAGCAAACTGTAACAAATTTCAAATCAAAATCCATAACCAACTCCATGTTGGGTTTGCGGGTTCAACTCGAACCTCAGGGAATGGACAACCCTGCCTTGCATAGTCCCCTGGGCGTACCACCCGGTCAGCCATGCGTGCCTGGTTATGGAGCCCTTCATCCTGTCGGCCGACGGGCCTGAGAAGTGGCGGCCCATTATGGGGGTACGAGCTTCGGTCAGGACTTGCTCTCAAGGCAGCGAGTGGCCACTCGCTGCCTTGAGAGCAAGTCCTTTGACCAAAGGCTAGGGGCACCGTCGATAACTGTGGTTAGGGTTACGAAGGTCATCGGGCCATAGAACTTCGCATCGGTCGGAACAGCGCGGGTCAACAACGACCATCTTTGCCCTGAAGAATCAGGGGGGTTATGGGAACTATGCTACTGGCCAAACACAAAGATGACGGAGAGGAGGAAGAAAGCCTGTTGAAAGAAGACCCAGGAAAATCATCCATACAGCTACAAGGTTCCACCTTGCGATTACCAACACATTCTTTTAGAAAGCGAACCAATATAGAGCATCATACTGCAGTGGGAATAAAATTCAGTCAGGTCGATTCCATCCTTTGCAGAAGTGGATACTTGAAGGAAATGGCAGGTTGTAAAGTAATATCCAGCGAGTATGTAACAACGCAGCATAGACCCGTTGCGTGCACTCTCAGAATGCTGCTGACAACAAAATGGACAAGAAAGAAGCCAGCTAAGATAAGGTGGAGGATGCTGCAAGACAAGAAACTTGCGGCACAGTTCCAATCTGAATTGCAAAGCAAGGTGGGGGAGGAATTATCTGTCGACTGGGAAAAACAGCAGGAGGCATTAGGTCTTTCACATGGAGAGAACCGATGCCTGAAACACTAAAACAGGGCAAGCATTGGCCCTTCCACTTAAAACAACAAGATTTTCACATTAGAGATCTCCACTGCCGAAATCGAAAACAATTAATAAAAATTAAGATTAGAAAAGGCCCCAGGATGAAGTCTATCACAACCGTGATGTTCAAAAGTAACCACCGATTTATGTGTGCTCCACTTTAAGGAATTCTTTAACAGTGTCTTCTGCAAGTAGAGAGTTACACAGGAATGAACAAGATCATTGATTGACCTTAGGGATACCCAAAAGCGGTGACCTTACGATGTACAACAATCATACCCCCCAAGATCTTCTGCAGAATCATCACTGGGCATATGAAACAGGAAGTGATCAAAAAAAAAAAAACCAACTTAAGGAGCAGATATTTGTACTTGCAAATATTTAAGAATAATGCATGGAATGAAAAGATCATACTGGAAAACAGACCTTCTATCGCATGTCAAGAAAATGGCTGTGAACCATCCTCCATGGGTAAGTCCAAAATCTTCAGCAACATAAAAACTGGGCTCATGCTGGGTAAAGAATGGCCAGTAAAATGATTTGAAATATAAAATGGTGTAAAACACGAAAGCGTGATTTTGAGATATACAACAGTGCTACGTTAGCTGCTTATTTATTATTGTTGTGGACTGCGTTATGCGACGAGTCACAAACCAGAGACCTTGAATAGAAATTTTGAAAAGTACTGGAAAAAGTTATATGATCAGAGGCCGAATGTTTCCTCCGCGGTAAGCAAGTAGGCTGAATAAACTCTATGACTCTATGACAATTAAATACAACAGTGCTACATTCTTATGCTAGTAAACTTCAAAAAATCAGTCAGCTACAAGTAACAATATTTATAAAGAATTGCATAGCCCAGAAACCAAAGAACAGTTGTATGCTTTAAATTGGGGTGTTGGAAAAGGCAATCGTACTTTAACTACGAATCGAAAAAATGGTTGAAAAGGATTCCTCCCACCCTAACGGTCATGCCCAGAAATTTCCAACACTTTATGCAGCTGTCAAAAAAGTAGTTAAGTCCGGTGAAAGAAGGAATTGTGTGTCTTTCCCTATATTCCAAAATTAAATTCTAGATCAGTCGCTAAATGACTCAGTTTAGTGCAGGCAACATCCTTGGACGAAGCCACACAGCAAGGCCCTATTTAATAATATGTCTCATACAAAAAGCTTAGAAAAAAAACAAAACAAAAACAACAATACCTGTGATCTTAGGCTTTGCTTTGTTTAGACACCAAGGTTGTAACTCATGCTCATACGTCATACAAAATGACGCCAACTGTTGTGCATTGATGTTGTACGCGATGTCTAGCTTTTTACATAGATTCTCAACGGTAGAATCGGAAAGTTCGGTGTAGATATACTGTGAAAAAGAGGGCATATAAATCTCTGGATTCATCGATCAATATATCAATATATCAATATATATATATATATATATATATATATATTTATACACACAATCAAAATCAGCTACTGTTGCTACTTTTGCACTCCTAAAATGTAAAGTATCATAAAGCAACATAACGCAATGAATATATATATAATATAATATATATAATATATATAATATATAATATATATAATATATAATATATATAATATATATCATATATAATATATATATTCATATCAATTCAATACAGAAAAATACATGGGTCTATAAAATTTTATGAAGAAGAAGCTGAGACATGCCACAGAACTTAAATTAAGAATTTAAAAAATGGTAAGTAAGAAGCAAAAGTTATGTAGGGTAACTTTGTTGTTCATCACGTATCAAACATCGGTCAAATCTTTATGCACAAATGCATACAAATGAAGGCTTTGTATTTACTCTTTTCATACACTACACGCTTAGTTGAAAAATACTAGTGACTTCTGTCCAAGAGTGTAGTTGGCAACCAACACGTTTACATCGAAGAAATACTTAGATTTAAATTTTGCTGCAACATGAAATAATATTGTAGAATTTCATCAAATCACATGAGCATTTTATCATATCTTGAACTGAACAAATGATCAATAAATAAGCATTCAGTCGCACAAGTGGAGAAAGCTGTTATGAAAAGCACCAGGTCATGATAACTGCTATTCCCAGCTTATTTTTAAATGGCTAAGAATCATACGAGGCATAATGCTATTACGTGTATGGAGCTCTGAAGAAGAAATAACAGAAAATGAAACATTCAAAAAACTCCGTCCAAAACAAGAAGCTTAAGCCAAGAGAGTTAACCTTAGACTTGAAGCCACTCAGGTCATGTGACGTAGGAAATATTCAGAAAATAAAGAGTTTCAAACTCTTGCAGTCCGAGAAAAAAAAGCACTTATAGAGAGATTACTTACAACGAGGAGACACAAATGAAAGATGAAGACTTTAAGAGAAACTGTTCTATGTTTCACCAGAAAATTGTTTATGATACTGTACAGCAATTTTTTGACAAAAAAATTCGTTTTAAGAAAAACTCGATCTGTTTAATGACGATATTAAGCCATGTCTTTTTAAGACAAAAACTATGTCAATCAAATTTTTTTAACATCCATGTAAATAATATACATCTCAACTGGTCGTCCTGGTTAGAAGAAAGGGCATCGGAGCTTTTAAAAAACGAGCTAACAATGAAAAATCAGACGAGAAAAAACAGATTTAATGCAACAACAGAAAAATTTCAAAACCATTTTATTCCTTAATAGAAAGTTCTTATTTTTGGTGCGTTAGTGGGCGAGTTCCGTTATAACGTACTTACTTATCAAATGACGTGTTATTCTGTATTCATTCTAGGCAAAAAGAGTTTCATGAAGCCTTAGTCAAATTTATTTCAGGTGTTTTTATGCAAAATAAACCACTGCCGATCTCCGAATTCCTAACTAACTGTCTTCTGCTACTAAATCTTTTGCTTGGCACCATGACTTTCCGACCGATTCTTAGTATATCTCGACTTCGATTAAAGCAAAGAGCATAGCAGTATTATTAAAAGGGAAAATCATCTTTGCTTGTAGCGATGAGAAACAAAAACGGTTGAAATAGATCAAATACCTCGTTTTTGAAACTTTCAAGTTGTCTTCGATGTAGTTCAAGGCTTTTCTCTAGATCTTCAAGAATTGACACTAAGTCCTTTTGATGTGGTATTGGCCCAGCCCTACATAGTAAAGGTCGGTCTGATAAGTAGTCTAATAAAAAAACCACTGTCCGTATAGTTTCCTAAATAGTTAAATGCTTCAATTTTCCATAAATTTAATTTGACTGATGAAATAACAATAAGTTACGAAATATTTCAAGAAATTCTGGGGTTTTGTTCCTGTTGGTTTTTTCTCACACTGATACACCCACCCAGACCCATATATACAAAATATGTTACATTAAGAATGAGAAAATAGAATTTTCTTAAAACACCTATTATTTCCATAACTTTCTCCAGGGATGTCCTAAAAGTTTGGTTCTGGAAGTACGGGGAAAACATTAATTCTGTATCAACTGAAAAAAAAGCAAAACTGCAAGAAGGTCAAATAATGCTTGTAATAATTTTAGAGCAGTGATAAAATTGGTCAATTTGAAAACATTTGATAGAAATTTCAAGAGATCCACCATTCTACATTTTAATTGTTACATAGGCATAGATTGGGGCCCTCACACATGAGCGCGCGCAGGCACACACACTACACTTTCAACGACTATTGTACTCTAGCCATAAAAGACTGACCACCAAAACAAAATTTTTGGTAGCTCTGTTTAAACAAAAAATACTTAGCAAGCCATTCTAGTTTTTAAAACGTTGATATCTTTGCGTGTTACTCAGGATCTGGTAACTTTATATCATTTACTGTCCCAAGGAGTGCCATAAATTTTTATCCAAACCCAATTAAGTCTAGTTATGGCTAGCGTGTGATTTTGATTTATTAAGCGAATCCATAAAACCTTCATTAACAATACCTTTGTTTATGCCATTGAGTCTGTACCCCATAAGACTACCAAAAGTAGGTGGCTTAATTATTCGAAAAAGTAAGAGGGCGCTAACTCAGAGAAGGACAATAATTAGAAAATATGATACACATAGTAATTGTTTTTTCTTGTTTTTTGTGTAATCAGAAAATGGAGAAATGATTAAGACCGTAACAAAAGAAATGAAAAATAAAAATAAATTATACGCCAATATCAATATAGTTTTCATTGTCCTCGTCAATAAAAAGAAGGCAGAGCCTCCTTAACTTGCAAATCCTCAATACCGAATGTATTTCTCTTTGGTCCATTTCCTCACCGTTTCTCATTGTAGCCATTTAGTCCTTTCAGGTAACGGTTTTCTGCCTGGCTCCTGACTCAATTAGCGCTCGCCATCTAGCTCGATTATCCGCATCCACACTCTCCATGCCATACATTCTCAAATCTGCCTGCAAAATATCCTTCCAGCGATGCTTTGGCCGCCCTCTTTTCCTCTTTCCCCCTACTCTGATGCTGGTGACTCTCTTGATATCATCCTGTTCCTCTCCCGGTACACATGGCCATACTACTCGTGTCTCCTTCTGCACACCACTGTGCTTATTGGTTCCACACCTGCAAGCTCCCCGATCCCAACATTTCTCCTATGCTCTTCTAGACTGATTTTATGGATATATCTAAGCATTCTCATCTCGGTGGTACTCATCTGATTTTCTAGGCTTTGTGTGAGAGGCCATATCCCATTACCAAACAACATTGCTGGTCGAATGCATTGTTTGTAAAGTAACAACTTTAGTCTGGTTGTCACTTTCTTGCAAACAGGACGCCTGTCAGACTACACCACCTGTTCCACGCCTTTCCTTTTCTTCTTTCACCTTCAGTTCAACATCCTTTCTCTTGATGTATAGTTATCCCAAAGTATTTGAATGATGTTGTCTGAGGAAGATCGGTGCGTGTGTTCTTGTGGTATTCTTTTAGCTTGATCTTAACTTGGTCTCCTCCTGGTACCAGATGCTCCGCTTTTGTTCTACTCAGCTTCAGCCTGCTATCTTCTATACATTCCCTCCATCTCTCCAATCTGGCCTCCGTATCTTGTGCATTCTCGTCGCAGAGCACTAAGTCGTCCACGAAGATCATTGCCAATGGAGAATCCTCTTCGATCTCTTCCGTGATGACATCCAGGATGACAATAAATAGGAATGGGCTAAGGACCGAACCTTGATGTAATCCTACTTGTATCTGTATGTTTTCCGTCCCTCCCACCATTGTAATGACTTTCGTTTTGACGTTTTCGTACATGTCTTGTATAATTTGGATATAAGCTTCCAGAGATCAGTCTGTTCCTCAGGCAATATCATATCAGCTCTCTCAGCCCAGCATCATACACTTTTTCCAGGTCAACAAACACTAGGTGTAGACTCCTGTTGAACTCTCTGAACCTTTCATGTAGCATTCGAAGACAGAACATAGGCTGGGTAGTGGATTTCCCCTTTTGAAAGCCATATTATCTCTCACTGATGTTCACAATTTTTCGGAGTCGCACTTCAATCACCCTCTCCCTCAGTTTTAGGCAACGGCTGAGTAACTTTATGCCTCTGTAGTTGTTACAGATTAAGAGGGCCCCTTTTTGTTTGTACAGTGTCGTGATGGTACTGTGCCTTCAAATATCTGTTATTCCATTCTGTTGGACGTCTGCTAGCATAACTGTTATCCATTCCAAACCTTTTTTTCCCATTTGTTCAATCACTTCGATTGGTAGTTTGTCTGGGCCCGTTGCCTTGTTGTTGGCCATCTTCTGTAACTCTTGGTCTCCTCTATTGTTATTATTGGCATTGGTCCTTCAATTTTATTGCAATCCTCCAGGTCTTGTCTAGTGTTCTTTGTATTCAGTAGGGCATCAAAATATTGTTGCCACCTGCCTTTGATGTAATCATCCTTGGTGAGGACTCTACCATCTTTGTTTTTAATAAACAATAGTCGGTCAATATCTTGAGCTCTCCTATTTCTTGTTTTCGCCAACTTATATATTCTCTTTGGCCCGTTGGTTTCCAGATCATCGTAGAGTTCTTCATAACCCATCTCTTTACCCTTTGCCACCATCTACTCAGCTTCCTTATTAGCCGTTCTGTATACCTCGCAGTCTTCGCCTGATTTGGTTGACTGCCATTTCTTAAAGGCTTCCTTCTTTTTCGCTAACTTCTCCTTAACCTCTGGACTCAAAAATCTCAAAATAAATTTCGCTCCAGAAATCTCCCTCCTCTTGATTCTCTCCCAGCTCTTCTCTTGTCATCTCTACCGCTTTCTGATAAGAGTTTTCCCAGGTCAGCTTTTCCTCCCTTGCTGTCTGCTGCACCAGTTCTTACATCCTACTCAAGTACCTCTTCCCCTAATCTTCCTTAAGCTTCCACTATCTTATCTTCTTCCTCCTCCTCCTAGCCTTCGTTTTGATGCGAGGTAACATCATGTCGCACACCAAGTGGCGATGTTGAAGAGCTATTGATTCTCCTGATATGACTGCAGTTTCTTGCACATCCCAGTTGGTTCCTCCGTATTGCAATGTAATCGATCACCGTTGCATTTCCTCCACTCTTGTATGTAATCAACTTCTCAATACTCTGTGTGAAAGGTGTTTACGAGTCCTTGGTCTTTTGCACGTGCCATCTTGGGTATTCTCCCACCCTCCTCATTTTGGCTTACGGTCGTCCCACCATGCCATCGTTCAAACACCCCTTGCTCGCATCCAACATGTCCATTCATGTCTCCTACCACTACTATCTATTCCGCACTCGGTATTTCCTCCGGCACGCCATCTAGTTGGTTCCAAAAGGCATCCTTCTCATCCTGCTTGCAGCCCTGCTGTGGCGCCTTTTTGAGATAATGATGTAGGTTTCCTGGTGTTAAAGGCTTGAGTGATACTATTCTGCCTGACATTCCCTTCACTGCAACCACCCTTTCCACCCGCTTGTTAGTCAGACAAATTGGCGCCCCGTTTTTGGGCTTATCTCCTCCGGCATGGTATAGCTTGCAACCATCTCCAATATCCTTTGTTTTACCTCTAGTTTTCCCGCCCGTCCACTTGGTCTCCTGTACGCAGAGTATGTCGATTCTACGTTTGACTATGACGTCCGTCACTTCTCTACTCTTGCCGGTGAGAGTGCCGATGTTCAGATTTGTCATTCTCATCTTCCTGTGTGGCTCTGCTCGTTTACTTTTCACAGCGTCAGAGCTCTTTTGCCGCTGTGCGTCGCTTTTGCGAGGTAATGCCCTATCATTTACTGCTTAATTGTCATTTTTCGGCATAAATTTGTCTGTGGCATTTAGTTTCACCGGCCAGATGCTCTTCCTGACGCCCAACCCTCTCTCTTGCCAGGCGTGGGACCGGCTGTGACTGCCCTAACTTATTCTTTAGCATATCAGAACTTTTTTTATACGGTTGATCTTCCTTAAAACAATGAATAGTACCAAATTCACTTCCACTAACCAGTATACTTTAAGCACACAAACTAAATAAACTGGAGAGCATTCCAGTAATAATTTCCCCGAAGCTTTTAGTAACCCTTAAGACAAAATAAATATAATTTGCCATTTTGTACAAATTAATTCCTTAACAAAATTCACATTAATCTTAAAATAGTTGCATCCGTGTTGACAAATGAAACCAAGGTTTCAACTTTTTTCAAGAGAATATATTTGACCTTTTCATTCTGGCCAGCCTGTGTGGCACCGACTCAAAGAAATGTCACATTACTTTCCTCTTCAGAAATTTCTTGAGCATGACTCTGTCAAACATGTTTTATAACCTTTATAAATCTCTATATTTGGCGTTTCCAATGCAAATGGGTCTCTACCTTAGTTCTTTTTCTTTAGTAATCTTGGAAGTTGTTCCTTTCCCACTGATTCCCAGTCCTCACCAAATCCCAATACCAACGAGAGACAGATGCAGCTTCTTGACTAGATCACCCTTCAAGGGCCCCAATATTCAAAGTAGCTACTCTCATTTCTGATATAGTTTCTGAATATCGAGCTGGCCTAATTCAATCAAAATTTATGGTCCCGGTACGTCGCCTGTCCATTATAAAAATTAAAATAAGGCACCAAAACTATATTTTATTGTTTGTTTCTCTTTCTAACACTTACTCTCATAATTACTGCCGTCGGGACACTGTCCTTTAGTTGCCGCCTTCATGCTAACAAGTGGGGTGCGATAAAATATGAGGTTAAGTTGTGAGTCAGCCTGTGCTTTCTGCACTCACTTATCACACTCACATTGAAAAAATTTCAAAATTAAATACAAAATCAGTGAAGTTTTATGGCAAATCCACTACCTTTTGTCCTTCGTACAAATATCCAATTGTTTCTTAATATCTGGCGGAAAGAGCTCAATGGTCTTGTCGAAGAGCCCAGGAGTAATTCCTTGGCGACCAATGATGTCCATCAATTGACAAGTATTCTTATAAACATCTGCATTGGGTACGCGTGAATTTGTGGATTTTCTGCAGTAAACACAAAATATATGTTTATTTTAAGTAAAAGCATTGAACTGTATTTAGTTCATTTAAAAAATAACTGGATAAACAATATTTGTGAATCAATGAATAAAAATTAATGGACGAAGAAATACAAATCCTTTAAGATACCCAATATATCGCCACCCAACACCAATCCACCTTCCTAATCAAAATCCACAAAAAATTAATCTTAAGAAAATACTTTTTAAAAAACAAAAAAAAACCAAAACATGTTACTTCGTAAGCTAGTTTGAAATTTACTCGTTAACCAGGAAATTCAATACACAAAAGGAGTATAAACAGAAATTTTTACTCAAGATGTGGCGAGGTTAGCTAAAGAAGGTATGGTAATCTATTACATGAAAAACAGCACTACAGAAAAAAGAGCTGGCAGTCAGAAGGTCAAAGATAAAAGAAAGGCAAGCCACTATCAGAAAAAATGTGAGAGGAAATATCGGAGGGGAAAGACTTTACGTAGCCGCTCCCGACGGTAGAAAGAAATGCTGCAAGTGGCTGCTGGCGGGATCGAACGGCTATTAATAGGTAAAAAGCATGTTGTTCAAGAAAAAGTCAGAAGACTCTTTACCTATGTTTCTCCTGTTGTATACCCTACCCAAACCTGTCCATATAGTGGTAAAAAACCATAGTACGACAATTTCAGTGGCGAAATCATATAGAATACTAGGTCGGGAAAATGGTCTCGTAGAGCGTGTACCACCACCAACTTGTCCGATAAAGTAGACAGCCTTGAAAGCAATGGACAATAGTTCAAATTCAGTTCAGTACTACTTTTATTTTCCACTTCTATTCCTTTATAACTGTCTATACAATAATACGATGATGAAAAACAGGATTCGTTTATCCGATTCTTTCAGTTTATTAATCTTGTGTACGTATCCCCTCTCTGCGTAATTTATTTATATAATTATTTATTTTACTTTATTTTTTCAGATTAAACATAATTACCCTGGGATACAATTCAGTTTACAAAAAAATAATTATTTTCAAACTGTCCCTACCGTAGGAAAACCCCCTGCAAAAAACTGGATTAAAATTGCCATGAGGATCAGTTTTCCTTGAATATTGTCAGTTAAAAGCTTTCAGTGTCGTCTTAAATGACCTAGTCGACGACACTTATTTTACTTCTGAATCTAGTTTATTGAACGTGTCAGGTTATTGAAAGGTAAATGTTTTTAGGTCCTGAGCTGTTCTCATATTAGGTAGAGCAAGAATGCTTTTGGTACTACGTAAAGCCGGGTGTAAACATCTGATAACCTGGCGAAAACATTACCTACGTTTTCAAATGCGAGATGATGCAGGCATTTAAAAACAATGGTACTTTCTCGATTAACCAGCCTCTCAATAGGCAATCAGCCAAGCTGCTGCGGGAAAGAACCATCTGTAACAATTATAGCAGCTCTGTTCAATCATTTCTGCAAGATTTTCAACTTAGTTGCCCCACTTCATCCTTAAACAGGGCAGCAATAATTTAGGTGAGTTTCTACAATATTAAGATACATGTTCTTTAATGTGTACGCTTGCACATAATTTTTTGAGTACTTTAAAAGTCCAAGAGCATACTTCTGTCCCGAAATTAGCTCGTTCCATGCTCATACAACTCAGAACATTGAAAATTGCGACCTAATCTTTATGGTCAAAATTCTTGAATTCTTAAGATTTATTCACCTCATATGATCAGTGCAAAATTTAGCAAAAAGTCAGCGGGAATTGTCTGCTCTCGCTATTGTCATATTCGGTGGGACTTCCGACGGCGCAGCCGAACGCCGCAGCCGAACGCCGCAGCCGAACGCCGCCGTAGTTCTGAGGGTTGATCAATTCTTTACACAATTTTTTTATGCTACTATGTTGGGCTATTGATAGCGAAGTTTATTATATTGCCACATATATCAATGGTATCAAATTATCTACATTATGGTTTTATTAAAATTACCCTAATTCTAGATGATTTTCAAACGAAACTTTTATCACCATTCTATTGAAGTTTGATACGATACTCGCATATATTTATTTCAAAATTACTTATACAGAGTAGAAAGGGCAATAGCTCTCACTTTTGTTTGGAAAGCAAATAAAAGTTTTACAGCAGCGAAAAGCAAATGCATAATCACTGTAGTACAGTAATACAAAAAACCAACAGTTTTTGATAAACATACGTTTTCTCGTGCAACAATTGCTCTGTAACCACCAAATCAAGAAGATTTTGCCAAAACGTTAGTTGTTCTCTTTCTGGTGCTGTGCCCTATAAGGAAAACATAGGATACCAGTATGCCAAATTTACAATCTGTTGGTATCACATCCTAATCCGACCATCTCAATAACTAACTGAAATGACATTTATGAGGCTTTATTACAACTTTCGATAACTTTTTCATTAATGATATCTATTTCTTAATTTCCTGTTAAACCAAATATACAGAATATTTGCTAAATTATGGAAGCTACCTTTGTGAACTTGCCAAGGTAACTTCCAGCTCTACTAAACGTACAAACAATCAAACAATTCTAGGTTTTGTTAGCGGTCTTTTAATAATATTTTCGTGTTACTAGGAAACTTGCAAACTTTTCCATATCAATAACAAAAACAGTTATGCAATTACCAGATAAACCACATCCAAGCTTTTAAAGCTGCATGACCAGTCCAGAAAAGGATTTATCATGGGACTACATATCAGGTGTAATGCCTTGGACAAACGTAAACAAAATATAAATTTTCTTCTGAGCTACGGTTCGAGAGATACTTCTCCGATCTGATGGCAGGAGAATGATCTCTCACCAGAGCTTGACTATGGGGTAAATATCTCTAAAAACGTAGCTCAGAAAAAGCTTACGACTCATGACATGATAACTATCCTACATCAATCGCTTCTACTGAGTCCATAAAATCAAGAATTTTTAAAAATATAGCTTTATTCTCTTTGCATATTTTCACTTTAACATTCATCTACATTACGTTGCTTGGGGGTTGGGCAACATTTCTGATCCTTTGGCCTGCTCAGCAGTGATACTGAAAATTATGTGGATTTAGGTGAGAAAAATTAGGTAGATTACCCTAAAATTTGACGTAACAGCCTGATAACGAATGCCGAAATGATGTCAAATACACAGGCTATAGTACTCTATTACGTTAATACATCGCTTACTGTTTCATCAATAAGCAGTAAGCATTTATGGGGGTTTCCTGAGCTTCTGATCCTGGCCAAGCCCGAAAAATAGTAGGCTTAATACCGATGTCGAACACACCATAACCAGTCATACCTATACTAGCCATGGGAATGCTACTGATACCAGTCACATCAAGACCAATGTTAATAAAAAATCACACGTCAATATCAGACATACAATTCTTAGTCCTACCAATCGTAGTACTACAATTACAGAACATTTTCACGAGTACGGTGTAAGGTTCGAACAGATAGGCTTCTGTATAAAGTGCACATCCCGCCATTTTAGGTTTCACTGCTGTCTCGTGTTAGCTTAGAATTTCATAGTTCCTTAACTGCTACAGTACTTTTTACAAGTAACAAGGAGAGATAACTTATATGTTTTTAAAAGAGTTTTGTACTTTAGTTTAAGGTCTGAGTGAGTTATAAATAATTGGTTTCATTTATAGTATTGTCACCTGTTGGTATCTGATCCAGTATAAATCAATTGTCACTAGCTTTTGAACATCTCCATTTACCTTAACATTGTTTTGTTTTGTAATGCCAAAGTCAATACGAAATATCCAAGATTTATGTCAAATTTACGAAGTTATGTTGATTATTATGAAATTACAGTTTGGGAAGTCAAGTCTGTTCTAAATATTCACTTGTTCGGCAGTGAGGGGAGGTTAGTTTCCCGTTTCATGAGGCCGGATCGAGATCACCGGGGTGGTCTTCCAACCTGCTTCCAGCAGCTTAAACAACAACAACCACCCAACATTCGACACTCAGAGAGAAAGGAAACAGTTATGAATGAGTTACGGAAAGATGAAGAATTTCAAAACATCCATCAAAGAAATAAATGCAAAGGAGCTTGTTTATTCACAAATACATATTCGGGTATTTTTATTCATCCATAGCAGACAATGAGATGTGGAATCTTTTACGACTCCCTGTGAATCCTGGGAGCTCGTCTGTATCTGCACCTCTCTGCATGCTTACCTTCCTTATGTATGCACTTAAAAAATCTAGCTTCACTTACTTAAAAATTAGGCTCATCTAGTTGACCTTGAAATACCAGTTTGGCGTCTAGAGGGTTGGGCTTGTTGTATGGGAAAAGGGCCTCTTTAGCCTTGGTTGGTAACCCTTCTAGAGAGTGCGTCTCAATAAAGACACAGCTGTATCACCTTATCGATACTTTCCTCACTTATACCACGTAGACCATGTCTACTGTTGCTCCGTTTAATGTCACCTCCTAATCATAGGATTCAGTTACTCTGTATACTGATTGTATCCATCTAGATGTTGATTTCTGACATCCATTTTTTTCAATTTCTCTTATGGCATTTTATCCAAAAGAATGATTCCAAGCACCTGTGGAATGCGAAGGATCTTCGGACCCAAGACTGCCTTCACATTAGAGAGTGCAGATAGAGACGTGGTGATACTGGCTCTACAATGACCCGGAAAAGCCTGTTATCTTAAAAAATTGCTTTTCTTAGCTTTCAGTAATGTCAGACGTCTTCGTTTCCACATTTCTTGTGTAAAACCTTTCCCCTTAAACAGATTATCCTTATATCCTTGCGCTTTATGATAAGGTTCTTAACAATAGTGTTAGTAATAGGGGTCATTATGTTAATAGCTATTTGACTTTGTTTTGAGAAGACTCTGCAACTCAAGTTCATGGTTATGGTATCTGTGATTGACAGGTTTTTTCAGCTGCTGGAGTACAGGAATTCAAATTGAAAGACAAGCCTGTTGTGTTTTGGATCGTCTCTGCTTCTGTCCACTTGTTACCTGTTTTTCCAGTATCAATTTCTCTCTTAGGTTTTTTGCTAAATTATTGAGAAAGTTATCAGATCCCATTGGCAAGACTCTGGACAAGCAATACACTGCTAAAATCTATGTTTTTGTCGACTTTAATGCTTATAAAATGACCCGGCTGACTTATTCTAACTCGACTGACAGATCTGTATGTCACTTACAACTTGGCCATTGTTCATGTTGTACAGCTCCTTGATTTTCTTACAAGATTTCCTAATCCTGACTCAAAAGACCCTCTTTTAGGTTTCTTTTTTACTTCTATCCCTGAGCATGCTACAGAGTCATCTTTACCTCCTTTTGGATCAAAACTGGAAGGCAACTTTTTTTGAACTGGATGACAAACCACGTCATCGTGGGGCTTCCAAATTTAGTCAGGCTGACTGGGATTGATTTCGGCAATTCCTAGTTCCAACCTAGTTTATTGCATCTTGTTTCTCTCGATGCCTTTATCCTTGTGTAATGGCTGCTCCTTCTTGTAAAAAGTCTTTCAATGAATGCAGTTTTTTTCTCCATGAAACGGCTTAGTCATGGATCTCCTTCATTTATATATTTTTCTTCCTTTCCTCTACAGTTCCATATGCTCAGTAGTTTGGCTTGTATAGTTCTTAATCATAAAAAGACGTTGAAAAACTTTATTTTCTATTTAAGTTATTCGTCTACCTTTTGTACCTCAACCCAACTCTAATCCTAAGGTAGTTTAAGGGTGTCTCAATAAGATACCAAAGGCGGAGAGACTAATGTCTGTCATTGTGTAGGGGCCACATATCCACACTGTTTAGAGAGGTAACGTTGCAGAGAGACCAGCTGGCCATTGTAGTAGGTTTTACTTTTTAAATGAAATTCAAATGTTGTCAGAGTAATTACTCTTTTCATGGTAAAGGGTACATTTTTTTACTATTACTTTGAATCACTAGTAATAATATGGCAAATACACGTGCAATGTTCTTTTGACTAAGAATAATTTTTTTAACATTTTATTGACTTCCAATGTGTAGAGGTCTTAACGTTCTAACTATTATAGATTTAAATTATAGCTGAGGAGACCCAAAGCATGCAGCGTTTATGACAAAACAGGGTCTTTATGCACTGTAGGGAAAAGCTTAACATCCTGTCATTTGACCAGAGGGAGTAATTGCTTAACGTTAATTGTTAGTGTAATTTAATACATACCTTAATTATTTCAAGATCACTTGCACTACAAAGCCCCATGATGTGGCAAACAAACAAAAGCTCTAAAGGAAAAATATTCACAAACAACATAAACAACAAGTTAATATAGGGAACTAAGTAGCAAATACCTTATATCTAATATATATATATATATATATATATATAAAGCTTTCGATTCAGTTATCCGTATTAAAGTGCTCAATACATAAGTGCAGAGCGTAATATAAGATATGATAAGTTGGAAAGAATCAAAAAACTACACAGTGT
Source organism: Morbakka virulenta (assembly GCA_003991215.1). Classification (NCBI taxonomy): domain Eukaryota; kingdom Metazoa; phylum Cnidaria; class Cubozoa; order Carybdeida; family Carukiidae; genus Morbakka; species Morbakka virulenta. Next base: position 17,685 of record RDPX01000063.1, on the reverse strand, counting down.
AGTTTTTTGATTCTTTCCAACTTATCATATCTTATATATATATATATATATATATATATATATATATATATATATATATATATATATACAACACATACATTTAGTATAGAGTTTTTTTGTGTGTACACCCATCGTTTT
>RDPX01000629.1:146378-195403 GCA_003991215.1 Morbakka virulenta | reverse complement strand
TGAGTGCAAAAAGCTTGCTCAACGCGATTACAAGAGGAGGCATGATAACATTGCTAAACTAATCCATTGGAAATTATGTGAGAAATATGATCTTGAAAGGAAGGAGAAGTGGTATGAGCACTGCCCGGAGGGAGTAGTTGAAAATGATGACATGAAATTGATTTGGGATATTAACATACAGTGTGATAATGTTATTGAGGCCAGAAGACCTGATCTAACTGTGGTTAATAAGAAAAGCAAATCTTGTATCATTATTGATGTTGGTGTACCAGGAGATTGTAGGGAACATGATAAGGAACAGGACAAGATTGAAAAATATCAAAACCTAAAAATTGAATTAAAAAGGCTTTGGTCACTGAAGAATGCTCGTGTTGTACCAATTGTTGTTGGAGCTTTTGGGTGTGTAAGCAAATATTTCAAGAAATGGACTGACATGATAAATATTGAGTTAGACATTGGAATAACACAGAGGTTACTGCAACTGTTATTGCAGTAACCTCAAAAACACTTAATAGGGTAATCCACAATCAGTTATCAATATACCGAGAAAGTACAGGGAAGTAATTGAATGTCAATTCAGTTTCTGCAAAATAAATTACATAATATGCAATACGTCCGACCCTGGTTTACTGGACTTCCCCAGGAATGAAACATTCTTGATTCTAATGAAACGTTGCAGCAATGTGTTTATCATAATTTCAAAATTGTCATCTGCTTTTACATCATGGCATTCAACCATATTAAACAGAAAGTGCTTGCTTTATAATGACACCGTATCAAAATAAGAAGCCTAAACGGCCTACTGTTTCACTGTACCTCAGTCAGTCGTTTCATCTATAATGATGATAAACTTCATAGCTCATAGAGTTGTCAAGGACCAATCTTATTATATTTGTTGCCTTTTGTTTTCCTAACTGCACTTTTCTCATGGGATAAAATTGTGAAATGAGTAAGCGAAGCAAGGAAATAATATTGTCAGCTAAGGATATTGCCAGAGCATTTCCAGCAATAAACGTACAAGTTCTCATTTCAATCGTGCATTCATCGGTAGAGCTCAAAAGTTTGTAAATTTTTATCCTAGTTTGTGTGCTCTTTACATTAACTTCGTTATCTCTCGCTCGTAGCTTGTTGTTCCATGCCGGTTTTCGAGCAGGAGACTCTTATTTGACAAGGCATACATATACATATATACATATACATATAGTTTCAATTGGCAATCTTTTCTGGATTTTTTAAAAGCCAAAGATAAAATTGACTTTGGCCATTCTCTTACAACGATTACAATAGAAGGTAGTCATGCTTCATTGTGGAAACAATTGTTAAAAGTAGTAAATTTCGTAGTAGACATACCTTTATGCTGTCTCCGTTTGCAAGCGCTAGTCGTGGAATAAAGTAGAACTTGTCCATATCTTTGTGAATCGAATCTTTGGTTGGAAAAGAATGCCTGGTATACATTTGGATATCTAATTCTGTTACTCTCATATGGTACAGCATTAGCTCATTCGCTAGACGGCTACGTTGTTGTGCATCAAATGCTTTTTTATAAAGGAGTGACTGTTAAAAAACAAAACCCAATGGAAGGAAAAATAATTACAATTATAAAAAGTAAAAAAAATGTGATGACTACGATCATTGTAGCAGCAAGGAATAGTACAGCCGAAGTCATTAAAACTTTAATCTGATTAGAATTATCTTGTGGAGCTGTAATAGAAAACTACCGCCACACACTTTCAACAATGCGCAGTTTTCCAACAATTTATATAAACGGTAATAGTCATAAATTTTTTTATCAACAATGCTCCTTGGTCACCACAACCCGCTTGGTTTTGCCTCCATAGCATGAATTAATCAATACAAAGTGCAGTAGCTAAAATAACATGGCATCAACGTCCTCGGTTAAGTAGAAATATACTAATATTTCTTAAGTCTTAAGTCTTAAGTAAAGAATCCCGGACTTGGGTTGGGGGTCAGCTTGGGTTGATATACGTGATAGTACGAGGCTTAACACGGTAAGTATAAGCTTTTAATCAACTGTTCTACATATTTATTTTTTATAGCCATTGAAACGATTTCTCTTTTTCTTATCACCATTTAATTACACTTACAAATTCTTGATTTTATGGACTCAATGTAAGCCATTGATGTAGGATAATTCTGTCATGAGTCGTAAGCTTTTCTCTGAGGTACGTTTCGAAAGATACTTCTCCCGTCGTCAGGCTACTGAAATAATTTGGCAGATTTGTTTTGTACTTTGATAGTGCGGACGTGGTTGGTGACAGGGATAAAGTTGTTTTGATGAGTGGCACCATACCTATCTTGTGTTTGCTGTTTCTTTTCCGTAATGCTGGAAGCCATTATTTAGTGTAAGATGTGTTGTTGATGTGATTATTGTGGTGCAGGGAATGAACGGTTTCTTTTATTTTCTTGTTGTGATATTTATTTCCCTGTCCCGAATCTTTTATTTTCCCAGTCAAAATGTGATCTTCTGTCCAGCAGTGCTCCGCTTTCTTATGACTCTTTGTGTCACGTTTTTAAACAGTTCTCTTATGTTCTTTTTCTAGGGCTTGTACGTTTATTAGGGGCTCCACAAAAGTCAACCTTCACCTCCCCGTGGTGTGGAGTGGGCAACGGTTCGACGGCTAACGAAGGCTCTGGTTGAAGCCAGGATAGGCCCAGCAAGCCACTGGTGAAGAAAATATCTCTACAAATACTCGAAGGGAAAAAATAAACGGACTGACCCACAGGAAAATGACCCGGAAACGAAACGGACTGCGTATTGGGATTATTAACATTGGCACTATAAATAGTATAGAAGAGGAGGTTGTTATGATGATGAAACGAAGGAACTTGCATCTAGTTGGGCTATCAGAAACCAGGGAGAAACAAAATAGACGAGCAACATTGCATGATAATTTCATATTCGTAGGAAGTGGTGAATCTTCAGGAAGACATGGGGTAGCGATTGTTTTATGTGATCAACTTGGAAAATACATAAAAAATTGACCAGATATCCAATAGACTATTAAAGATCACCATAAAAACAAGCACACAGAAACTGGGAATCATACAAGTTTACGCTCCACAGCAAGGCAGACCAAGAGAAGAGAAAGAACAGTTTTATGAACTATTACAGGACACAATAGACAGTTGTAACGCTGACGAGGAGATTATAGTAATGGGGGATATGAATGCGCATGTAGGAACTAACAGAGAGGGATACGAACATTGCATGGGGCATTTTGGAATAGGGGAACAAAATGAAGAAGGAACCAACCTACTTGATTTCTCCAGCAATAACAACTTACAAATTATGAACACCTATTTCAAGCACCAAGACAGCCACAAATACACCTGGTACGGATGGAACAGTGAACAACAAACTTATACGAGGAAGACCATGATAGACCTTTTATTAACAACAACTCATATGACTGTTAACGATGTCAAGGCAATACCATCAGAATCTATGGATGCAGACCATCGGCTTGTGATCTTGAAAACCAGAATACAGCCATTGAAAGTAAGATCAATACTCAAAGTGAAACAGATAAACCATAGAGAGATGTGCGTCCAGGAGAATCAGAGAAAGTTTTTGGAAACACTTGAAAATGCTTCAACAGAACCCTTACATGGACAAGGGGATGTAGAAACAGAATGGACAAACTTTGTTACTTACATCAATTTGGCTATCGAAAACTCAGTTGGTTATAGATACAGAAGCTTGTCCAAAAAGAGAAGAACACCATGGTGGAATGAAGAAGTAGCTGAAGCACTTAAGACCAAAGTCAGGACATTTGGAGAGTGGATGAAACACCGGACGCCAGAACATAGAGAGAAATACACTGTTGCCAGGAACAGATGTATTTCGATCAAAGGAGAAGCAAAGCGTGAAGCCTGGGAGAATCTCTGTTCGGATATAGAACAAGATCTCCAGGGGAACAAAAAACTCATATACCACTTAGCAAAGACATACAGAAAAGGTAACAATGAAAAGGTATACAATATAAAAGACCCAGACAATGATGAACTACTGACAGTACAAGCGGACATTGACGCCACGTGGATGAAGTATTACTGCAATCTGCTCAACCCCAGTGGAAACATGCAAGTACTTCATGGCAGAACAGAATGGTACACCACTGAAATAGCAGATGAAGCAATTAGAAACACCATTGAGGAAATAGAGGTTGAGGAAGCACTACAATCAGCCAAGAATGGCAAAGCCTCTGGGACAGACCTACTAACCAATGACCTTTACAAATGGGGAACACCACTAACAACCGCATGCCTCACTAAAATCTTCAAACTGGCTTATAATAGCGGGAAGGTCCAAGCCGAATGGGGAAAGGCCATCATTTGTTCAATGTACAAAAACAAAGGTGACAAGCAGAAATGTGAGAACTACAGAGGAGTGTCGTTGTTAAACCATGTGACTAAGTTGTACGAGACGATTCTGGAAAGAAGAGTCAGGTCGATTGTGGAAGACAAGCTTGGACCATGGCAACATGGGTTACGGCAAGGACGAAGCACTGCCGATATGATTTTTACCCTCAGACGAATCATGGATAAACACTGGGAATTCAATAGACCACTCTTCATTGATTCTTGGACCTCGAGAAAGCATTTGACAGAGTACAAAGAGAAGCTCTTTAGGAAGCCATGGGACAGTATGGTCTACCAACACATCTGCTCAGAGCTATCACCAGCCTATATGAGCATAACCAGAACAGGGTAGCCTCCGGTAGTGATGAAGAACTGTGGTTCGACACAACATCAGGAGTCAGACAAGGGAGCGTTCTCTCACCCCTTCTCTTCATATTGTATCTTGACATTGTAATCAAAGAGGTAGCTGAAAACCAACCAGACATGAACGTTTTGGGATATGCGGATGACATCGCGCAACTGGCTCAAAGCGAAGAAGATCTACAAACTATCATGTTGAAATGGGATAACACCTTCTCGAAATATGGGCTAAAACTCAATAGAAAAAAGAATGAGGTGATGGTACTAAGTCGCTCACCAATCAACTGCAGGACAGTACTGTTTGATGTTGTGCTAAACCAAGTAACGACTTTCAAATACCTTGGGAGTACGGTGGGAGAGAATGGTTTGATAGACATAGAAATCACAACAAGACTAAGCCAGTTCTCTCAGAAAGTTGGGTGCCTCTACCGATTACTAAAGGATAAGGATGTATCTAAAAAGGCCAAGAAAATTAAAAACACTGGAATCCTGCGGCCTATACTTCTATTCGGTGCAGAAACATGGACCATTACAAAGAGAAACATGTCGAGAATAACAGCAGCAGACATGCGCGTGGTACGTCTTATCCATGGAGTAACTCGTAGAGGCAGGAAACGTAACGAAGATCTCTGTAAGGTTCTGGAAATACCAATTATATCTGACAGAATCAAATCTATGCAACTCAAATGGTATGGCCATGTGATGAGAAGAGAGTCTGACCATGTATCACAACAGGCCATGCGATACACTATAGACGCTGTGAGACCTACAGGCAGACCTCGCAAAAGGTGGCACCAATATATAGATGACTACCTGCATGAGAAAGAGACTTCCCTCGACGAGGTCAACGAGCAGCAGATGTATTCCGACANCGTGGTACGTCTTATCCATGGAGTAACTCGTAGAGGCAGGAAACGTAACGAAGATCTCTGTAAGGTTCTGGAAATACCAATTATATCTGACAGAATCAAATCTATGCAACTCAAATGGTATGGCCATGTGATGAGAAGAGAGTCTGACCATGTATCACAACAGGCCATGCGATACACTATAGACGCTGTGAGACCTACAGGCAGACCTCGCAAAAGGTGGCACCAATATATAGATGACTACCTGCATGAGAAAGAGACTTCCCTCGACGAGGTCAACGAGCAGCAGATGTATTCCGACAGAGTTCTGTGTCGAAAGATGTCGAACTTCCCTGACTGACGAGCAAACTGTGCTCACCAGGAGTTTGGTACGAAAGGTACGAATGCGTTTATTAGGGGCAACGTTAATTTGGGAAATTTATTAAATGACATAAAACAAGATTGCTTTTACTTTGCTTTTTTTTCAAAGATCAAAGTTACAAATTTATTGTTACTCTAATACAGTGCCAATGTCATTGTCTTTATCAGAATCTTTATGCATAACATTTTTTACATCATATATATATATATATATATATATATATATATATATATATATATATCATTCAAATTGTCCCTTGTGTTATCTTTATATCCATCTAAGGGTGTCCGACTCCATAGTCATTGCTCTCTAGTATTGTTCCAGGCTACAGGTACAAGGATAGGTATTTCTAATCCATCTTGTACCAATGGAAATAATTTATTCTTCTGATCTTTGACCTGGCCTTTGGTTCGCCCAACAATGCTCTATCGTGTACCAAACGTGACGGGGTAATTTCCATGGTGTGTCCTACAGTACTATTACAGCCATTATCTTCCTCACAATCTTATGCCCCGCAAAAGGTAAACAACCATGTACACTATTGCATTCAAGTTTGCAAATAGCCTTTCACCAATGTCAATTATCCAATTCATTTGAAATTCTCGCAAACCTGTTGGAAAGCTCAAATTGTAGTCAGTCATTTTCATCAAAATGTTTAATATTACGGAGTTCACTCTGGTCTCACTGAACTGCTGCGTTGACTGACATATTTTGCCCCCGTGAAAACCGACAACTAAAAGGTTAAAATGCAACTGCGCGGTATTCATTTTGATAAGCTAGTCATCGATCCTCAACAAATAAGGAAACAGATCTTTCAATTAAAATGTTATCCTATTTAATTTGACAAGCATTGACATTTCCAAACCAATGTGGGAACCGCTCTTTTCTTTTGAATGTCATTTCAAAAGAACGATGATGATTCAGCAGGTGTCCATTTATTTGTGTTTCGTCGCTGAGGCGTACCATAGGTCTTACATAATTAACACCTTTAGGCTTTTATAGAGTTCATATTGTTACATTTATGCGAGGAAAATATATCTTTCGAGAGTTATTTTTCTCGCAATGGAAATTGAAAAACAAGGTTCGATGCGACAGCTTATTTCAAAACGTACCACGACACAAGTGAGAACGCTGTTGGGGTACCAAGTGAAAATACTGTAAAAAGTTTACATATCGTAGCCAACGTGTGGTGAGGTAGATAAACATTGAATCATTGAATATAGTTATCAATATGAGGGAGTCTACAATCAGATCTTGAAAAAAATGTAGAGGCAGGAAATCAAGTATCACCTGCCTCGACAGTTGCTTAAATCAGCGAAAAAACACATAGAACCTGCTACTTACTTGGCGAATTAGACGTGTAATTACAAGAAGTTAGGATGATGGATAAAGTCTGACTTAGTTAAACTGGCAGGTATCTGGCCTTGAAGTGACTAGGTTTTGGTCGCGATCTCTTTACCTGGGAATGAATTTGTTTTCTTTACTTTTAATTAATACATGGAAAGCAAATCATTGTTTTCACACCGTATTATTTCAAAAAATCATAAGTCCCAATACCCACGACAGGATAAATATTAACGTAAACCAAATGGATTAAATAAGTGCAAAATAACAAAATAATTATGGCCAGAAAGGGTTTCAATCACATGACCCGAAAAATCGCTAACGATATTCCTGTGATAACAGCAACCTAATCTGGTACAGTACAAAATAAAATGCGCCCATTTTAAACGATTTACAAAGGTAAAACAGCAAAATCCTTGTAAAAGCTTTCTTTCCCTATTGAAATTGCTCCATCCCATAATTTTAAACATTGGAGCAAGGATGCAGAGACGATCAGTCTTGCTGAGAATATTCTGATCCTATATATTCATAAAGTGAAAAAGGAAAACAACTTGACCGAAGATCAGGAAGCACTTCTCCTATGAGACGCCTTTAAAGTACAACTCACGGATTGTGTCTAGGAAGTCATGATCGATCGAAATGGCGTTTAGTATTAATCGTTTTCAGACCTTTAAATTAAATCCGATAAATTTTAACCCTTTACTGAAAATGATCTGATCGTGTTAATAAACACCCTTTTCATTACCATGCCTATGTTTACCAACGTGTTACTGGTAAGTTATACATTGGTAAACAAAATAAACTAAACCAAAAAGAGCTGCTTCAAACAAAGAATTACAAGTTTCTGTTAATTTTAGTGGATGGATACAAAATCATATATCTTGCTTGTAACTAAATACATGAAAAACCAATGTACATTGCCCATCTAAACAAAGAAGAAAAATAGCTAAAAAGTATGATAATTACCTGCACTAAACTTAAACTACAAAATATACCAAAGGCTACGGTAAGCTCCTCATCAAACTGTGTAAAACAATGTCCGTTGACTTTGTTTACAAGTTGGGCAACACCAATGACTTCTGAAATAAAAATGAAAAAAAACCCAGTCAAAGGGCTAGCATTATATGATACTGTTGGGTTATAAAAATTTTAAAGAGGTCGAACTCTTTTACTCCAAACTGAGATATGTAACATGCAAAGGGTTTGGGGGATTTGTGAGACGCCTTCTTTGGTAAGAAGGTAATATACTTTCTTCAGCACCCAGTTTGTGCTAATGTTGCAATGCGTTGCATCATCCTCCAACTTAGGTAACTGACTACCTTACTATGTTGCACTTGCTAGGGCGGGCTAAAGTAACATTCATCTTCACCCGGCAATTTCTCACAATGATTTCACTCTGGAATGAAGCAAATTGCAAATTTAGTTAATTTTACCATTTGCAGTACTTTGGCTCCGATTCGAGCCAATAACTTGCCATTATTTCGGTCCGTAATGAAGTTTTCACTCATGGTTGGCATATGATAAAGTGTGACGATTTGCAGGTAACGTGGGCACTGAAACGCGCAAATGTAAATCGTAACAAGCTTGAAACAAAGCAAATGCTTTAACTCCTATATTATTTGATGTAATAAGAAATGCTTTCGTCCACATTTCAACTGTATGTTTCAAAAGAATATTATGTACAAATAAAATAAAATTCATCAACCAACTTACCTTCCTCATTTAGAATGGGGAAACAAAGAATATGTCTAGAGAAAAAGAATGAAATAAATTTTACGAAAGAAGTATCAGTGGAATCAATGCAAGTGTGGAACTAACATTTCATCCAACACTCACCCATCCAACAATCCCCTCAAACAAAAAAGCAATATAACAGCAACAAACAAATTAAGTCAGGTTGTCTTTTTTGGTTTCATTTAATAGCATCCAGCAATAAACTTGCAGGTGGTTCATGAATCAAATTGATTCAATTACCATAGCTTTGTGCTTAAAACATCTTTGTCTGCCTTTACAAAAAATGCATTTATGTTTAAAAACATCTTCATACTAAAAACAATTAGCAGAAGCATAAGGAGAAGAGAAGCCATACCTTAGAAGTCAACATAGAGGAAATAAATGGCTGCGCCGAGCCTCAGAAGCAAGGCAGAAAATAAAAGGAAAATAAGTACAAAGATTTCTGTCTGCAAGTCTTGAAGAACAGAATATCCATTCAAAATGGTAAAGAAATTTAAAGGTAAACGTATGGGGAGCGCTTCGGAAGATAAGAAAGGCAATTATAAATAGAAGAGGAAGCAATAAAACACAGGTAAAGTGACTAGCTCAAACGATTCTATGCGACGTAGGAATGAGTTGGAAGGTAATTTCATTAACAGGAGTTAGAAAAAGGGCCGCCAGTATTGGACGATGGCAACATTTAAGCCACCACCATTTATATCCTCTCTCCAAAAAAGGCGACACTTCCAAGGTTGCGAACGAGAGAATAAAACTATACATGTGACACAGTTGCTTATTTCTTTTGAAAATTATTCAAAGACGAATTGAGGAACCTCTGAAAAGGAAGCTAATACAAAAACACACTGGATGAGGTATTGGTTAAAGACAGCTGATGAACAAGAGGAATAGTGAAGGAATCTTTGATTCTCTTTAATAATTTATAACAAGGGATTTGATCGAGCCAACAATGACCTGCTATGATCAGGACTACTAAAGCTTGGAGTGGCTGAATATCTCATCAGATTATCAACAGTAGAACCAGCAAGAGGCATTCATGATTGGAAAGGAAACACATCGAAGATTGATTTGAATTTCGATGCTATTTATCTTCCATGTGAAAGTATTTTACGAAACATCCAATTTGATTAGTTTGTAGGATTCAGAATTGCGGGGCTGAAATTAAACAATTTCAGGTATGCTAAGGACTCTAAATTTTGACACCAGCATAAAAAGCATGAACAATGTTGAATTCAGCTCCAAAGATAATTGATAGCTGTTATTTCTTGATTATAACGAGGTAACACGTTAAGCAGAAGACTTTGTGAAGGGGCTTCGAATCTGTAGCCTCTCAACTAAACAAAACATTCTCGCGAGGTTTACGATAAAGATACCAGACATTAGACATGCCCTTGGTCGGTCTTAGTATTTCTTTAATACTACCGATAGTATTACAAAAATAATAAGATAGTAACATTTTTCTCTTATTGAGGTACCAGGATTGTGATACTGTTTTTTTTACCTGAACCACTGCTGCAGTCTGTCAGCTATCGTTTTCATTATTACCTTAATAAGGTGGTCGTATCCGCATAGTCAATTCATACTTGGGTTTGTACACGTCTTCAGGCATATATGACTTGGTATTGGACAAACACCATTTAAGCCACCATCACTTTGCCTGGATGATTTTAATGCTGAGATTATGTATTTATCCCTCAGTTTGTATAAATGTAAATAGGAGCTTAACTTGCGATTATCCATTTTGCCAAGATACCATATTCTTTTTGGCTCCTATTGTATATACACGATGAGGGAACATCTTTTCTTATAAATGGGTGAGTATTAACTCTGCATAGAATAATCCGCATAGAAGAAACAGGGCTTGCTGTGATATTCACAACAACTACGGAAAACGTCATCGGCCACAATCAATATTTGTCTTTTCTCTTATCCTTACTGTAAAATTCTTCTTAACTGCATCCTACAGGACGTGCCTTCATAGAAACAAAATGCGGGACGAAATTATGCCCATTCTTTTCTACCAGGTCACATTGTCCTAGTTATTTATATTTTACATAGGTCTCTTTCAGACAATGGCAGTAATAATCTCCTATTAGCATGGTAATATGGCTGCCTGGTACTCTAAGATCGAAGCTGAGGAACTTTTTGCTGCCAAGTAAAATAAAGATCCTTAATCATCTTGAAAATTCTGAACTTTATGGACTCAGAGGAAGCCATAGATGTAAGAGCTTTATCATGTCATGAGTCCTAAGCTTTCTCCGAGCTCGGAAAAAGCTTACGGCTCATGACATGATAAAGCTCTTACATCTATAAAAATCCTTCTCTGTGTCATTAAGGTAGCTCTTGCCTTAAGTATTCCGCAATCCTACTCACAAATAACCTTGTTTTTGTTTCATTATAAAATGGACATGAATACAGCAAATGAAAGACAGGACAATAGGGTAAATGGGATTCAACATCAGCAACATGCGACTCTCTCGTTCGGTATGTATGAGTTTAGGTCACAAGACATCTCAGACGGTCATCAAGCAATTCTGACCAATGTTAACCAAATAATAAATAAATGAATAAACTAGGCAATAAATATCCACACTTACATAGGTGAGGAACGTGTTCGAGGAAGCAAGCTTGCATTTAGTCAATTACAATTTCAAAACCAAAGAAAGTGAACCATCCCACTTACCCCTAATGTTAATGCACACAAGCAAAAAAAATGTGATACTTTTATGTTCATTAATATTAGGGAGGGCTTTGGACCATCAAGCTGGTAAAAAAATTTAAAATATTGCATTGCATTTAATATTTAACAAATCACAGCTTAAGAAAATACCCATTTTAGGCTCAAACTATACCAAGCAAATGCTTTTGTAAAACTATCAGTTGAAGCTCGTCCGATCACCTCTTAGAAAAGGTTGAATTTTTCACAAGCTTCAAGTCGGAAAAACAAAAAATCAACAAAAATATCAAAAAAGCCCTGGATCTTCAGTTTCTAAAACTGTTTTTACTTTTGAACTTGATCAAGAAATAGTTGAAATCAAACTTCCAAAATTCACTGTAGAGTTTGTCAAAGACTTACCTTTAAGATCCATTTTTCCAAAGGATGCTTTTAAAAAAGCAAGGTTTGGTTTTCCCCGCTGAAAATGTACTTCAAAAATATCTCTGGATTCGTTAATTCTCAATTTTATTTTCAAACTTAGAATTTTACTTTGCAATAGACTTCCGCTTTGTTTTTAAAAAATCGCCAGTCTGAATATTGTTTACATTGCGTTCTCTACTGTAAAAGGCGGGAGAATTCAAATCAATTACTCCTTCGTTGGTGTAATTTCGGCGTCTTTTTGTGAATTCTGTTGAGAATTTTGAGCAAGTCCATTAATAGCTCTCAAGCACATTTTCATACTATTGAAAATTTATACCCACTATATTTTATGGCCTGTAGTATGGTGTTCTAGGTCGTTCGCCCCCTCAAACAATAAAAAATAAATAAATAAAAGGAGTTCGTGAAAACACTGGCGTAACCTGGAAAATTGGATGATGCTATCAAAGAAATGGGTCGTATAAAGATTGATGCACTTAGTGTGTGTGAAATTCACTGGGAAGGAGCAGGATAAATAAGTAAAGAAGACAAAGCAATTATGTTTTAGGTGGAAATTATCATCACAGAGGGGTGTTTGAAGATGAAATGGGTATTGAAGGCCCAATTTTGCCTGAATACATATCAGGACCTCCAATCAGCAAATAAGAAATACGTAAAACAATGAAAAAGATTAAAATCAACAACGCAATGGGCCCAGATGAAATATGCGAAGTTAAAATCACTAGAAGAGGAAGGTTTAAAGATTTAAATAAAATTTTTGGAAACTTATTAATGATGTGTATATATATAGGAAAAGGAAAAAGTGGAAACATACCGCAAGATATGTACTTGTCAACTTTTATTACAGTGAACCCTCATGCAGTTGCCTGTGAAGATCACAGAACGATATGCTTAATGAGTCACACCCTGAAAATAATTTCGAGAATTATTCTAGACCCCTTTACATAAAAAACCCGTCATGAAATCTAAGATGTTCAATTTGGCTTTATGGAGGACATTGGGCCAAAAAACGCCATTTTTGTCACGCCCATGCTTTCAGAACGCTTCATTTAGCACCAGCGGAAGATCTGCATATGTTTTATAGATGGTTATAGGCGAAAATATGTAAGAATCAAAACAAATGGGATCCCATCCTTAACAGGAAAAAATATTGGTTTGGTAAAAAAAAAGTCAAAGGTCAGACCGTCCATGTCTTTTTTTGGCTGATATAAAACCTCAATAGAATGATCTTATTTTCTACAATAGCGTTTTCTGATCGAGTTCAGGAGATTCCCATTTTCCTGGGAATGAGCATTAGTGTTGACTTTAAAAAAATTAATGATCATAAGTGAATTTAAGTGTGACTTGCATTTTCAGTAGCTTCCTTGTGAATTTAAATGAGCTAAATGTTATACTTCACGGTAACAATGTGTTTCTATACGTAATACACGATTAAGTGGAGTCATTCACATTGAAAATGAAGTTGGAAACCTGATTCATTTTCCATACATAAAATCTGTTGCTAGTGATATTGAACTCAACAAGTACTAAAAGATGAGTTAGAAAAAGGAGTTTCAGATTATAAAACACAGGGAAAAGGCAATTTTGGTGGGTGCACCATTTTCCTTGATTTGCATTAAGGCTCCTCCTAATGTTTATCAGACGAAATTGATTGATATGCGACGCGACTTAACAACTTTTTGTTGAGTTCTTTTAAGTCACGTGAAGAAAATGATGGTGCTCTCCGGATCAACAAAAAAATGCGAACCATCAAATCAGAGTATAGGTGCCAACTGCCTGATGACAATCTGCGGTAGGGAACCTGAGTTCAAGCTTGCGGGTAACGCTACGTCAAATATAATTCTGTGTACAAATGTGAAGGTAGAACATTATCAAAACACGGGTAAAAGAGATTAAAAGTAGGATAGATTTGGTATTATATATGGATTCTAAGTATATTGTGTAAAGTTGATAGAGCAAATACTGAGACTCTGGCGAAAGCAAGGGCCAAATGAAGATTTATAAGACACCAGGAAGCGCCAGTTTCTTAGGGTATGATTAATGTAAGAACGATTTCCAAATAAACCGTTGACAGGTCAAATAGAAGAAAAAAGGGGTAGGGGCAAATAGAGAGAAACTTTTCTATTGCAGTTGAGCAGGTGGACAATACAATGTGTTTCCTAAAGCTCAAAGAACAGGCATCGGAGTGAAAAACGCAAAATACATATAATGATACTATCTACATATAATATAATATAATAAAATATAATATAATATAATATAATATAATATAATATAATATAATATAATATAATATAATATAATATAATATAATATAATATAATATAATATAATATAATATAATATAATATAATATAATAAAATAAAATAATAAAGCATAAAATAAAATAACACTTACTTTGTTTTAAATCCAGTCTGAACATCTACGTCCCGGTAAAATAATGGGTGAGAATAAGCATCGCGAATATTTAATAACCTCCCTAACGACAAAGAAAACTGCACAGTGAAATAACTTTGACAACTGAGGAATGTAGTAAATCGCAAAACACAATTTTTCCTACCATTACTATGTAAATTATGTAGTAGGACTAGCAGAAATAATCAGCATTACTCTGTAAATATGGTAGTTGCAAGTAAAGAACGAGCCACAAAATCTGCGTATGAAAATTGTAAACTATTTTTTCAAATTGAACAGTAAATAGAAATACCAAATTCCCTTTAATTAATTTACAAATTGTCAAACATTTGCGCTTTTAATATTAAGATCTGCTCTAAGATATTTCTGAAGCATTTCTTTAAAAGTTTAGCAACTGTTTGAGGATTGGTAATCCGGTTAGTTAAGAATACTTCATATGATGCTTTCGAGAAAAGCAGCTTTCCATCTTTAGCTTCCTGATGTTCCAGCCTATTTCTTCAACCGCTATTTCAGGCTTATTTAATACAGTTTAGTTGATGATGCGTATGTAATCCTCATTTTTGTTGTTATTGCTAAATTCAGTAAAGCATTATGCATGCTAGTGATACAATTTCAGTCTTTTTCTATAAAATAAAAAAGATAGATGCTGTTGTCATTGCAGAACTTGACTGCCTTGTTAAATGACAGCAGGACTTTCCTTGAATGCTGTCAAAATGCAGGCCATGGTCATAGGACCGTCACAAAAGTTTGGGGAAATTGATAAACCTGTAGCATCAATTCANTAATATAATATAATATAATATAATATAATATAATATAATATAATATAATAAAATAAAATAATAAAGCATAAAATAAAATAACACTTACTTTGTTTTAAATCCAGTCTGAACATCTACGTCCCGGTAAAATAATGGGTGAGAATAAGCATCGCGAATATTTAATAACCTCCCTAACGACAAAGAAAACTGCACAGTGAAATAACTTTGACAACTGAGGAATGTAGTAAATCGCAAAACACAATTTTTCCTACCATTACTATGTAAATTATGTAGTAGGACTAGCAGAAATAATCAGCATTACTCTGTAAATATGGTAGTTGCAAGTAAAGAACGAGCCACAAAATCTGCGTATGAAAATTGTAAACTATTTTTTCAAATTGAACAGTAAATAGAAATACCAAATTCCCTTTAATTAATTTACAAATTGTCAAACATTTGCGCTTTTAATATTAAGATCTGCTCTAAGATATTTCTGAAGCATTTCTTTAAAAGTTTAGCAACTGTTTGAGGATTGGTAATCCGGTTAGTTAAGAATACTTCATATGATGCTTTCGAGAAAAGCAGCTTTCCATCTTTAGCTTCCTGATGTTCCAGCCTATTTCTTCAACCGCTATTTCAGGCTTATTTAATACAGTTTAGTTGATGATGCGTATGTAATCCTCATTTTTGTTGTTATTGCTAAATTCAGTAAAGCATTATGCATGCTAGTGATACAATTTCAGTCTTTTTCTATAAAATAAAAAAGATAGATGCTGTTGTCATTGCAGAACTTGACTGCCTTGTTAAATGACAGCAGGACTTTCCTTGAATGCTGTCAAAATGCAGGCCATGGTCATAGGACCGTCACAAAAGTTTGGGGAAATTGATAAACCTGTAGCATCAATTCAACATTCTCAAGTCAAAAGAAAACATATCGGTCCTGTGACGGAAACAAAGTACTTGGGCTTACGCTTGACGATAATCTATAGAGGGAAAGTCACATAAAATGTGCACAGAAGAAAATCTCCTGAGCTATTGGCTAAAAAGTATGCATGAAAAGTGCATGTGAATACATTAAGTACCATGCATCTTAGTTATGTGGAACATCATTTCATTTACTGTTTCTCCGTTTGGGGATACTGTGGGCCAACTAATTCGAAAACCTTGTAGAAATTACAGAGCAGAAAATGTACAGAGGTTTGTAAATGCTTAAATCACCTAAAAACCTTGGTAATATTTTTGCCAGGCTATCTAATGCTCATACCCGGGTTTTACACAATATCAAATGCCATCTTACTCTATCAAAAAGGAGAACAGTTTAGGAGCAACGGTCAATTTGGTTTTGTGAAGGTAACCGATGAAATAAACTAGAAATAAAATTAGAACGAAAATAAGAATACAGAACGAAACTGAAAGCTGACATAATGGCAATTTTTTTTCTGGAAATAGCTAATATCTAGAAATGATTCTTGTCTTTTGCTGGGAAAATGTTTATATAAAAAATAAAAATCAATTAAAAAAATAATACAATATTGGTATGGTACTTTTCACGATTCGTTTTCTAGAATTGGTGACTGCGCAATAGGCTTCCTTTACAGCGGTCATTTTGGCGTCTCTTGATACAAATTGGTTTGAGTTTGGATTTGAGTTTCCGGATGTTTTCTAGTTTCTTTTTATTTATTTGCTTATTAAATTCTCCTATTTCAATTTTACCTGTATTGGTGCTGGCTTGGCAGTATTTTCGTTTTGTCACTGAATCTAGGGTAGCCTCGGGGAACTTACCTTTATCATCACCTCTAGTCTGCCTGTAGTCTTTCGCCAGTCTCGGTCAGAAATTTTGGTAAGGTGTTGTTTACAGATAAGATTGGATTCAAGATTAAAAGAGGTCCGTTTTATAAAGCTGGTAGCTCTCTTTGGAATTGCTCATATCCACAAAACACAAATGTTTCATGTTGTGTTTTGAGGATATTTTCCTTCTATTTTCCAAATTTATATGCAGTTTCTCGCGTCTTATACGATGATCGTTACCCTTAACGATGTCAATAACTTTTTTATTGCGAAGGTAGTATTGATGATTAATAACCATGTAGTCCATCACAATGTATATTTCATAGTTTGGTCTGTTTAGACCAATTTCTGTTTTTACTTCTTCTTAAATAGTTATTTTTACCTTTTTGGATTGATACAAGCTAATGAGGTATTGTCTTCTGTCGTTTTTGTCTCCTTAGCAAAATTTCTCCAAGAACGATTCATTGTCTCAGGTTAAAATTCCGTTTTTGCGTTAAAAGTTATGTGTTAAAATCATTTAGTATGACTGTGCACTAGTTTTCTGCATGTTCAAGGGCTTTGTTAACATCTTCATAAAAGGCCTAAAATTCCTTTTTGGTACCAGTTGATGTAGCAACATCTACTTAAATCACCTGTTGGTTCTATTTTTTAATATTTTTTTTATCATATCATAGTTATTTAAAAATTAAATTTGAACATACCAAGTACTTTTTTGGGACACTCTATGACCAGTGTTTCAGCAGTAGTGGAAAACATACTAACACTACTTACAAATCGCTTGGCCAACAATGTGCATTGAAGGTTCAATACGACGTGCACACAAGAAAGGGGCAAGTGATCCGGATTTCATTTCTTTTTGCAGATGGTCAAATAGGTCGTAACAAAAATGTTCTGCAATTTTCTGTGGACAGCTGACAGCTAAATAATGCAGTCACCACAATCTAAAATTTTATGTGCACGGATACCACTACATGCACAAATGCAGTGGGACATTGACTGTCATGCATGAAGAGTGGCAGAATCTATCTGAACAACCCGTTAGAATCCTCGGAAACGCTCATGTATTAATAAAACCCTCCAAGTACTTCAATGGCTGATTTCATCAGTTGCTTTCCTCTTTTCTCGTCCTTTTTCTTGATTTTCTGGTGACTATAATATTAATCGGTTTAAGGTTCTTAATAACCAGTATCTTCCAGCTAGGTTTTCCACTTAATATATCTGCCTTACATATGCCTTCCTATCCTGTAGCTCTTAACGCTTCTGTGGTCTTGGAGACGTTGTGAGCTATTCACAACCCCATGCCCTCAGAAAGAAAAAGAATCGTTCTTTACAATTTCTAAGGAAAATATAACTTGAACAAGTTATTTCTACGGTAAAAGACGTTGCTTGTTTTGTGAGTCACTCCCACGTTTGGACTTCTAAGCCAGCAATTGAGCCAAAGGACGTCCACCTTAACCTCCTTTTCAGTAGCTGACAATTACCAAAGCAAAGTCTGGTACACGTTAGTTAAAACAGTTCAGAAGGAAGAAGCTAAAGCGAGCCGCAGGGGCAAAGTGATTGCAAAAAACATCTCCTTTCCTTCAATACCCTTAACATCCTGAATAAATATCGGTTAAACAAACCATGGTTCCTCTTTTAAACGCATTCCACAAGATTAAACTATTCTTGACTACGACTACGACATAATGTACAAGTTGCATAAGATAAGAGTTTACCTGTCTGTGCCACATGCCCAACAATACCGTGGGTAATTGGTATTCTTAATTCTGGGACCTACAATTACAAATGTAACCCAAGAAATCAGAGCAGTGAAAATAAATGTTTGACAATATTAGGAAATTCAAATGATTTAATTACTGATGAATCAGCACTTTGCAAACATCCAATGGTAAATGTAATAAAGAACAAAACAAAGCTAATATTCGTCCAGTAAGCAAGTATAGTTGAAACGCCTTGAGCTTTTTGGGATTTCTCTGAATGTTTATTTCTAAGAAATCCAAGAAAAAAAAACAGGAGAAGCCCGTGAGAAGCCATGTTTTGTTTACACTTAGAATTGCTTCTCTCTTATCCCTCCAGGATGGTTCCTCGTACTACGAGACAGCCACTACACTAAAAAACCATTTGCAAAAGTGTAAACAATATAAAACTGTTAAACTAATTGATCATTTCAAAATAACTTCCAAAATGAGTACTTTCTTAGTCTGTTTTGTCGATCTGATGGTGTTTATATATACTATGCACTGTCCGCATCCAAGCCTCAATTAGATTGCAACTTTTCTGCTTGTGCAGCTGCGAATACTTCTATGCTAAACCGTTTCCACAAACTTCTATCTTGGGCAATATTTAATAGTTTTTGAAGGTCATTGGTTGATTTGAAGGATACAATATCATTAAATGTGAGAGTTTTGTTTGTAACAGCTCGACCAATGTCTTTATCAATCAGTAAAGGTAGTGTTATACGTGGTCTACCTGGAAATTTGGATTTGGTTGATTCTGCGAAATACTGTACCATAGATTTTCTTGCAGGTGTGTCACTGTTGAGACGTAAAACATGTCCTAAGAGGCGCCATCTATGGTTCAGAATCTGTAGAGATAGATACTGTTCGTTAGTTATTTCGTACAAGTCCTTATTTTTCACAACGTTCGGATATTTGACATGTAAAACTTCACGTAACTGTCTTCTATGGAAACTGTCTAGGTTATCCTCGTCAGCTTTCGTTAAACCCCACGTTCCGCAATTGTACAGGAGCACAGATTTGACATAGGCATTATACAGTTTCAAACGTACTTCACGAGATATTTTGTGGTGACGGATCCATACCTTTGTAAGTTTTCTCATTGCTGCTGTTGCAAGTTGCTTTCTGTGAATAACATCTTCATTATCGCCTAGGAGAGACCCTAACTTTTTTGTGTGCCTCCAAAGTTCGTTCTCTTTATTATCTCTCTTTAGAATAGTGTGCTCTGTCTTTGTTTCATTTACTAGAAGGTTATCAGTGGCTAGAGAGTCTTTCACATTATTAATAATTTGTAATCTCCTTTGATTGGTGGTACTTATAAAATCTGCGTCATCAGCATAGATGCATTCTTCAGGATGTGTAGGTTCATACTGCTTTGCATAGGAGTGTTCATTTAGAGTTTCACAATTATTTATCTTGAATCTGAATTTACGTAGTGATGCTTCAAAATAGATTGTGAATAGACAGCCACTTAAACCATCTCCTTGAGGTGAACCTACATTTGTATTGAATGGTCGTGTCTCTACATTGGATGGGGCTTTTACTTCTATTGTTGTGTCGCTAAGTAGATATTGGATCATTCTGGTTTCATCCTCGTTAAGAAAAGTTTTGAGAATGTCTAACAATTCTTTCCTCTTAATTGTATCAAATGCTGCACTCATATCTATTCCTGTTATGAGAAATTCCTCTTTGTACTTTTGGATTCTTGAAATCAAGAAACGATGAGTCCAAACAATATCTGAGGTACTCCTGTTGGGTCTGTATGCAGCTTGAGAATGTGACAAAAATTCTTCTACTTTTGGTTGTATCCTATTTAGTATAATATTCGACATAACTTTTCTGATGATTGGTAGGAGAATGACTGCACGCAAATTTTTGATTGGTCCCTTCTCTTTCCCAATTTTTTGCAAGGCTGCCAGGATTCCTCTATTTGTTACAACTACTTCATGTTTTTCAAAGATATTGTTTATTACAAGAGTGATTAGTTCCATAAGAGATTCTGGACCATATTTAAGTAATTCTGCGGATATGTTGTCGAAACCAGGAGATCTATTGTTATTAAGTTTACTGATAGCTTTTTTAGTTTCTGCTAGAGTTACTGGTTGAGTGAGTGGTTTAGGGGGTTCATCAAAAGGTTCGACGTTAGTGAAATTAGGATCATTGAAATGTTTCTCAAAATGTGCAGTTATGGCATTGTACACTTCTTGGATGTTAGTGATATTTTTACCTTTTTCATCGTGAACAACAGGAGATTCTAATGGTTTTCTATCCATTTGTTGTAGGGCTTTGAACATTTTAGTGTTATCTTTGAATTTTTCAATGTTATCAGCTAGTACATCTAGTTCTGCAGTTTTTATTTCATTGAGACGATTCTCGATTTGATGAAGTATTATATTACGCTGGTTTTTCAGTTCACGAATTTTATTAATGTCATTCATTGCAGAGATCTGAAGGCGTATAGATTTTTGTTCCCTCGATAGTGCCTCTATCTCAGGATAGAAAGTCTTCGTTTTCAGTTCAGGAGGTTTATAACCAATTACTTCCTCTGCTACTTGTCTTATTTCGTTTGAAATAGTTTCCCAGGTTGGTTCTTCAATTTTGGATAATTTTTGTGAAAGTTTGCTACAGTAACTTTGTTGTTTCTCTGTCGAATTTACTAGTGATTCTGTGTTAAACTTTTTGGAGCCAATACATTTTTTCTGTTTATGCATTTTGTAAGGTTCGACTAACATTTTGCACACAACTAACTTGTGGTCACTGCTGGTTTCTGTTCCGGAGTAGCTACGAGCATTTACTAAAATGTTCTTTTTCGAAGATTGACAAATAATGTAGTCAATTTGGGTGTAAGTCTTTATCACTTTGTTAGTATTGGGGTTTGTCCTTATGTTTTCCCATGTTGTGATATGACATGCCTTGTGTTGGAAGGCAGAATTCGTGATGAACAATTCGTTTGCTAAGCAGAAATTAACTAAAAGTTGGCCACTATTGTTTCTAGTGCCTCTGGAATATTTTCCAAGACAAATGTCACTGTCGTTTACTTTCTTGCCAACACTAGCATTCCAGTCCCCTGCTAGTAAAATCATAAAAGAAGATTTGAGTTCGTCTAGAAGAGTATTTAAAGCTATGTATAATTGATCAATTTCTGTAACATTTTCGTCACTGTTTGTGGGTGCATATACATTTACAATTGAAATTATGTTTTTAAGATTGTCACATTTCTTGGGTTTAGTTTTCTTTTTATGAGTCCAGGATATTTTCAGTTTTGTTTCATCTTTCTGTTCGCATGTAAAGTTTGTTTTCTGTATGACTGTTTTCAGTGGCTCTTTTCGTGAAGGATTTCTTGGATCAACGCGAATTTGTAGAACACTGATCCTATCATTGACCCTCCAGTAACTATGAATGTTATCTTTCCATTTCTTATTCACTAGAAATCCATTGCCGTAGTGTTGTGATTTAGAGTTGAAGAGAATTAAGCGATTGTCTGATTGCCCTACTATGGTGTCTAGTCTTTTTTGTGTCTTGGTTTCTTGTACACATAAAACGTCGAGTTTATATTTAGTCAGATCTGTTGATAATTGTTCACGTTTGTGTTGTTTGCTGAGTCCACGTACATTAAAAGTTCCAATATTAAAATTGAATTTCATACTGGGTAAATATTGGCAAAGATATAAGATGATGTTATTCGGTGAAATAAATAAGTATTCTCAGCTATAGACGATAAGCAGTGATGTTATTTGATGACAAAAGGATGGAGTTTCGTCACTTACTCCGCCGCCATCAAAAGGATGAATACTCCGAGTTTCTCTATTTTCAGTTGAAATTATGGTGTTTGATAAGCGTATATTCAAAATCTGGGAAGACAACTTCCCAGAGACAAATTATGTGGCGGAAATACCATGATTCAATACATCATCAAACATGATTCAATACATTATCAAGTATGGGAACTGATAATAATGAAGCGAATCTTGCAGTAAAAGCAGTAGTAGCTTATCATCCACATCATTATTATCATCGGCCGCTCATGCCACTGCAAGCAGATAGCCTCCACAAACCCATCCATTCATTTTTTTTACTTGTCGTGCTGATCCAGTTCATTCGCGCTTGTTCTTCAATCCTAAAGCTATACCAGCATAAAAATTAAGCAGTTGTAACAGTCTATATAATACCTCTGTTCCTACTGATTTCACTCCATCGAATACTTTTGCAACCAGTTCTTTTCGATCATGGTCTACCAAGAAGAATGAACACCTACGAAAAACATGTTGTAATATAAACGAACCAAGTAAAATACTTTTTTATCGTAAATATACAGTACATTAAATGATCAAAAATATACATAAGAAAACTAAAATAATTAACTACAACCTTTTTTGCATGTGTTTATTGGGTAAAGATAAACTGCTCATGAACAAAATTTTGTGGTAAATAAAATATAAGTTTAACCACCCAAGAAAAAGGTTGATTGAGCTCTTCAAATCAAGTGGTACTTTTTGAAGTGTATTAAGACATAGGAGTTGACTGTGTCTTAGTCAGGTTTCAAACAGATTACATAGGTATGTCTTCAATGCAGAGGAAAAACGTTACAAATACACATTCTAACATTATCATGACAATAATTCCAATACTAATTTTTTCACATTAAAACAAACTAAGTTCAAAAATAAGAAATATCTATAATATCTAAAAATAATGTTAAATGACAATCGTCTGTCTCAAAAGGACGGTTTTTTAAACCATGACTCTTTCGGCTATTGAAACTAATCAAGCCAAAACAGAATATTTGAGTAGCTTTAGTAGTTGTAAACTATATGTTCAAAAAGAATTCAATGGCCGTAACAACCACTGTGACAAGTAAAAACAAGAACCATTGTTAAAAAATCTGCAGTAATTTTCAAATTATTCTGTAAGAAAAGTACTAACAAATCAATACATCTCAAATGACACAAGTTCCAATCTCATCTGATAATACCTTTCTGCTTTCAATAGGTGTCTGGCTTCTTCCATGATTTCGCGAAGCAGGACAGCTACATCATCTTATATAAAGGTAAAACAAAGTATCAGAAAACAACTTCTCAATGAAGATGGATAGACGAAAGTAACAAATTTCAAAAATATTCATTTAAACAAGCCTGAAGGGTATTGGGGCTAGCCCAAACAGAAGCAAGCAAGATGCGTAGACTCCACTGTCAAACGGTTAAACAATGTAATTTTTAGCTTAAATCGTTTCGTTAACATGATAAAAATGTTTCCGTATGTTCAGAACAAAACCAAAAGTAGATCCTTCTACCAAGTAAGGGATATGGCAACACAAAAAATGTCATCAAAACACGAAGAAAAACACAGTAAAACACAAGTAATAGCTTACCTAAATGGCTAAAGAGATTCTTTGCAACCTCCAGCAGGGCCTGTTTGTATAAGGATCGATATAAAAAAGGCAAATTTAAAGGTTTTTAACAGCAAAAGGTTCTATTATAAAGATGATAACTGGCTGACATTTACCACTTTATGCAGCTGGAAAACTTTGGATAAAAGGAATACGAAATAAAAAAATTATACCTGTTCGTATTCATAAGTTTCTTTAGCCGGAGGTTAAAAAAATTTTCTCCGATGATGATAAACACTACTCCAATTGTTGAGCCTACACGAGGTTTTCTTTTTCTTCTACCACATTGTTTCACAAAATAAATAATGTTGCCACTTGAACCCCAGTTAGAGTTAGCCGAAAACAAAATAATCTTCAATGACAAATTGTTATTAGTACAGGAGAAGTGCACCCTTTGTCAAAAACCCTACAATTAACAGATAAAAAAAGAAACTGAGGTTACACAAGGAAAGATACTGAGTGCAACTAACGATTGAAGAACATAGTGTAATAATTGCCAAAATAGTAAATGTAATGTTAAGGATGTTAGCCTAAGCTAACATGAAACGACATTTTTTTGTTTCACAGTAATAACTTAAGAATGTATCCCAGTCATTTTTACCTCAGCACTCTGGTCTTGACTGTTTAATAAAGAAAAGATTGAAGTTTAAGATTAAAGTCACTACATTTTAATTTATTTGCAAAGACTCTATTTACCATGTTTTGCCGTCTGATTATGATTTCTGTCCTCCATTTTAACGAATTCAAAATCATCGGGGTGGTATTCGAAACCAGTGTTGCTATTAGCTCTTCATCCATTGTTGTGAATCTATAGAATTATTAAAGCACAAAAAAAAATAATCAAAATTAATCCTCCAAAATCTCACCAATTACAAGGAATGCGTAACAACGCTTTCGTAACTACTGTATCTCTTTAAAGGTATCATACTACCCATGTTATATCAGATGGATATTTTCTCACTTGGCTACGATATTCCTCTCATTGTATTGTTTTTGGAAGTGACATTTCAATGAATGTGAATTCTCTTTTATCTATTGGAAATTCGCAATATAATTTACTACATCTTTTAACACAAGTTTAGAAAGGGGAAAAGCACATTGTTTAAGCTTCCAAGCTGGCACCAACGTTTGGCATTTCCGCGGGAGGTGTTCCTTGCTTGTTGCTTGTTTATATATTCTTTTCATAAAAGCTATTTAACCTAGGAGAAAGCGATACATAGAAAAGGCAAAGGAGCTATTCTTTAATATCCTTTTTTTATTGTGTAATTGACAAATGTTGAATAGCAGTGGCAATTTTAAATCATTCAAAAAGGTAATAAGTGAAATTATAAGAATATTTACAAAGTATATAGTGGAGCTGTGACTTAGTGGTTAGCGCAAGTGCACATTAACCGAGAGGTTCGGTTTCCGAGAAAGAAAATGCCTTTGAAATTTCTAAAAAACTTCCAGAAGTAAATCAATGTCCTGCTATATATAGAAAAGTTTGATAACGAAAGTAATAAAGAAAGTTAGGGCCCAAATGGAATGGCCTGGATGAAATTCACCTCAACAAATGAATGGAGTGTAGAACAGTTTCTTACTTTTTTGTTCCTAATTTATTGAATAAACAAATCAAAGCAACGACTTCGTTTGTTTCTTCCTGTAATGCTGGCACAATTAAAGCTGACTCTACTTTCATATCTGTACAATGAAGATACAATATAATGTCAATAAATAAAAGCAAAAATAAAACATGGTGAGTAAGGCAAACATTTCAATTGTTATGCTACAAAGCGCAGGGCACCACGACATTAAAAATAAAATTTAGTAATGGTTGACATCACATTTATGACTAACACAATAATAATTACTACTACTACTACTACTACTACTACTACTACTACTACTACTGCTGTTGCTGCTCCTACTACAGCTACTATTACTACTATTGCTACTACTATTGTTACTTCTAATGCTACTAGTACTAGTACTACTACTACTACTACTACTACTACTACTACTACTACTACTACTACTACTGCTACCACAATCACCAACATTACTACTACTATCTGCAGTTGCACGTATTGCTGCTATTCCTTCCACTCTTGTCATTTCACAACTACTGCCGGTACTAAGAGTAACAGACTGACTGCTGCTACTTCCACTTTTCTTAGCTACCACATCTACCATCTTACCATCTTACTCTTCTGTCTACTACCAACAACGATTAGAAGCTACAGGTACTACCACTGCTAATTCCACTGCTCAGTAACCTTAACGCGACTTTTAGACAGCTTGTTAATTGGGGTACCTCCAAATTTCTATCAAATGACCCAAGCCCTGATGTGAAACGAAGAGAGTTGGGGTTAGGAACGACCCCAGGAAGCGATGGCATTTTATCTGAACAGAGAAAGGCTTAGTACGTTTCCCTCATTGACCGAAAAGGCCTTTGACCATGCGAGGAAAGACGGCCTTTTCAAGATCCTTGTCAAGATCGGGTGTCCAGCTACCCTCCTCAGCATCAAAAGATCCTTCCATGACGGCATGGAGGGTACGGGCATATATGAGAGTACAGTATCTAGGGAATTCGAAGTTTAGTTGTGTGAAACAGGGTTTGCATCCTGGCTTCAACCCTGTTCTTCATTTTCTTCCCTCTCCTGCTGAACTATGCCTTTGGAAAAAATATAGGTTCCTTTTCCGCACGGGATCAGAGGAAAGACTTTTCAACCCCTCCAGACTGCGAGCATAGACTAAAGTCCAAATGAAACTCCTTCAGGACTTTTACTTTGCTGACGATGCAGCAATCGCCACTCGCACTGCCGAAGACCTACCTCCTGAACTGCTTTGCCGCAGATTTTAATACTTTCGGTCTCATCATCAGTCTAAAGAAAACCCGGGTGATTGTACAAGATATAGAAAAACCTCTTTCCATCAGGATCACAAGCTACAAGATCGATGCATTCCACAAGTTCATGAACCCTGATCCCACAGTCTCTAACAGCCTCTATCTGGAGACCGAGCTCAGCAGATACATTGGAAAGACCATCACAACACTTTCCAGACTGATGAAACGCGTGTGAACGAATGGCAAGCTGAATGAGCACACCAAATCACAGTCTTAATGGCCTACATTGCAAACACAGTGCAATACGGCATCGAGTCACTGACTCTATGTTCAAGACAGGAAAGAAGGCTCAGTGCCTTCCACACGCGCTACCCAAGGTGTATCCTGGGGATCACGTGGAAAGAGCGTGTACCCAACAGTACGATGCTTGAGAGAGCAGGGGTTTTGTCCATGGATATCCTTCTGAAACAGAGGCACGTATGTTGGCTGAAGCATGGTGTTCACATGGACGAAGGCTGCATCTCAAAAGATCTTCTCTGAGGAGAATTAGCTTCTGGAAACCCCTGGACAATGTAAGGAACCCCAGGTCCGCTTCAAACATGTCTGCAAGTGCGGCCTTGGGGCTCTTGCCATTAAACATAGACACATTGGAAAACCGGAAAACCTGGGAAACAGTTGCCTCAACCAGAAGCCTGAGAAACTGCAAAGTACAACGTGAACTGGCACAGTTCGAGCAGGACAAAAGGGAAAGGGTGAATGTCTCAAGAAGAAGATGCAGCCTTCTGCAGCAAGGCTGACTACAGTGTTCGTTTGTGCCCAAGGTGGTAAGGACTATCACTCCTGCATTACACTCCACAGTCACAGCAGATGCTCTTCCAAACTGGATGTAAAGGGGGAAAGTCCATGATACCCTGGGATTAACAGATGACTGCTCTGGGAAGAGGTGAGGATAATATTGTACCAGAAAAGGGCTTATCTTGTAAAAATGTCCAAAAAAGGTCATATAAACAATTGCTCCACCTGCAGAGGCATCATCCTACTATGCATCTTGGACGGAACGCAAGACTGAGTTCATCAGAACAGTTCATGTACAGATCAAATCGCTATTCATATTATAGTGAAACAATCACTGGGATGAAACTTATCACTATATACCAGCGTCGTTGACTATGACAAAGCATTCGGCAGTCTGGATAGAGGCATTATGTGAAAGAATTACCGGCACTATGACGTACCAATACAAAATAATCGAGAAATCTTATGAAGGGTGCTTGCTGCTTCCTTTTCTTTTCCTACTGGTTATTCATGGGTTGATGAACGTATTAATGATGGGAAAAAAAGAAAGGAATCCAGTGGTCGATTATGTCTCAGCTCAACAACCTCGACTTCACCGCTAAACTGGTCCTCTTATCCCCCCACACCAACTGATATAAAACAAAACAATGGGATTAGCAACCACATCATCACAAGATCCTGAAGTTGAACTCGAAATGCAGACTCTGAAAGTAAGCCCGTTAGAAAAGGTTGACGTCTTCGTCTATCTTGGCTGCATCATAGCCGGTCGAGACGACAATGACATAGATGTCGGGATAACGATTGGGAGGCAAAGAACAGTATTTTTGGAGTTAAGGGAGATTGGAGCTCAAAGGAGTTGTCAGTGCATTTATTATTGTCAAATGTGGTTTCACAAATGACATCAACGTTGCACGAAAAATGTGTATAATTTTACTTTTTGGTCTATATCTCATACTGAGTAGGCCAAAATAAGAACTGTTGTGGCAACGTAGTCAGTAAAGTAGTTTTGTTGTCATTGACAGAGCCTGCGAGATTAGCTGGTTAGCTAATAGTTTTATTGCAAAAACTGTTAGCTAACCAGCTTTTATCCTAGTACTGACGTCACGTGACGTGAGTTAGTATTAAGTATTAACATGATGTCTTTCTGTCAGCACGTAAAGCAAGCCGTTGAAAATCTTCGAAAAAAAATAGAATAACTTATCTAAGTCCATAAATTTGGTTCCTTTTAAAACGTCGACAGCCAAAGCGCTGGTCTTAAAAGTTCAAAGGCTCAAAATTAACTTCAGTTATTTATCATTGGCGTGTACAAGATAGTTTACATAATACTATCTTAAGTTGATATCAGGAGATATGTCACCTCTAAGGTAAATTTACCATATCACATCATACCATATAAATATATATAAGAAATAGTAGTCATGTCAGTGAAAAATGCAGTTGTAAACACTTAGTATCTAGGTCAATGCAAAAACATTTTTCCTACTTTAATCTATGTTTCGCCAATGGCTTCTCCTAAGTGCTAATATACATCCTGCAACAACTATCATACCAGCAGAACACACGTATCTACCTGATTTCCGGAATTCCACCAACTTTGCAAGGTCGGCTCCAATTTGGGACGTCTAATCGGAAACAAAATACTTGTCAAGTATTACTAGACAGGAAAAAATTGAGTATCTGTTAACTAACAACTAAGACTGTTATACTCGCTTTAGTACAAGCTTGCATTTTCTTTGACTCTGCCCCTGGTGTTGCTCTCTAGAGTAAGTAGGAACCTTACAATAAAACAAATCGTATGCTCATATGTTATTAAACCGCACGGATTCCGCAGTAAGCCTAGCTTACTGCATCTTACTGAATTCGGAAGCATACCCCACAGCAGTAACTCTGACGGCATTTTTATTTGAAATGCCGTCTATTACAGTGAATTTTTATAAAGAATTCCCTTATTTTCTAAGCAATTTGTAAATTATTTTAGTTTGGATTTTGTTTTTTCTGGGCAAAAGCAAAATTAAGGCATTTTTTCAAATTTGCACACGTCAATTGTGGTATACACTTGGATGCTAAAAATACAGCAGGCAATTAAATACTTTATTAACAAAACGAAATTGCCAAATTCCCCTTCATTTGATAATGACTACGAATTCCAGCAGTCACTTGGTTGAAATAGTCATCAAGCTTTCACTAGGAGATAAAAAAACCATTTTTGAACGGTTTATTTTAAGTTATCCAACATTCTTTGCATCAGTTTTTCTCTGCTCGGTGCAAAAGGAGTCACATTATCTAATAAAAGCCCCTGGAGGTCAGATCGATACTAAATTATATTTTAGTAGTGCTCAGGATAGAATACATACAATAGTAACCTAAAACTGTATAAAACCTAGAACTGTATAAAATCTGCCAAACGGAGCCTATATCTACACTAGTAGCAAAGCGAAGATGGTCTATGCTAGGTCATGTCCTACGCATGGACATCAACAGCCCCACCCAGAAAGCCCTTGAATTCGCCATATCAGGAGCAACAATGTATAAAGCCAGAATAGGACGCCACTCTACAAATCTNATAAAAGCCCCTGGAGGTCAGATCGATACTAAATTATATTTTAGTAGTGCTCAGGATAGAATACATACAATAGTAACCTAAAACTGTATAAAACCTAGAACTGTATAAAATCTGCCAAACGGAGCCTATATCTACACTAGTAGCAAAGCGAAGATGGTCTATGCTAGGTCATGTCCTACGCATGGACATCAACAGCCCCACCCAGAAAGCCCTTGAATTCGCCATATCAGGAGCAACAATGTATAAAGCCAGAATAGGACGCCACTCTACAAATCTTCTCAGCACCATCCGTGAAGACATGAAAAACTCCGTACTGGGGCAACTCCGGACCAGAAAACAGCTCCGGAGCCAAAGGGAAAAAGCAAGAGAGAAGAAGAACTGGAAACGTTTCAACGAAGGTCTCATTGCATCTATGGCATGTCCTCGACTACCAAAGAAGTAGAACACAGAGGATAAGTAAGTAAGTAACCTAAAAAGTACATAGTTTTGTTCTTTCTTCGTGCAAATTATAACACTGCAAATATACGGTAATACATACCTGTCCAACTTCAAAGGACTGAAGTCTTGGATTGGAATATAAAAAAAGAAAGCCGCTTTCAACAACCTACGTAAATAAAAAGAGACTGACGTTTATAGATATACGGCAAATAAAAATTATAGGTTCAAAGTAAGAAAGAGTTGAGCTACACTTATTCACTTGGAATTTCTCCTAATTTACCAGTCTTTCAAACCCATCCCCACTCATTTCCTGCCCTGCAAATATCTTACTTTTACCATAAGAATAAATGTTTGGTCACACACCAGATAATTATTCGTTGTTACGGTATGAAAATAAACAGCACCACCAAACAAATAAAAATAATAAATGACCAAACGGAAGGAAAGAAAATTATATCATTGAAATGATACGGGCACAAAATGGAAAAGTGTGGATAGATTTAATACGCCTATTTATTTACGTTGTGTAATTAGCAACCCTTCGTGTGCATGAACTCTTGAGACTAGAGTCTTCTTAAGTATAAAAAATTCTTAGGGAAGATTCAGTTCATACTTTTTATCTGGATTCTGTGCACAGGTAATCTTCTCCGTTCCGTTCTTCACTTCCCTTTCATTCGCAGTTCCTATTTCTCACTTCTTCACCTTACATTACAAAATCCAAAAGACAATTTATCGACACCATACAGATGGCACCTTGGCAGTTCCAGCCTGAGTTAAGTCCTCTGGCAACATCCCGTTCGAAGAAACGAACATAAATTTTATACTGAAATGTAAATTAGCACCCAGTGAAGGCTACGCCCTTTCCAATAAAAACGGTTCTAATTATATGTACTGATTTGGCCCTGATCTTCTCTCGTCTGGGTCTGCTTAAACAGCTTTTCTGAAGGTGCCAATTACGTCCCCATCATTCAGATATCACATTTCATAGTAGCAAAAAGAAATCGATAAGGTGTCCAAGAAGCATGCATCATTTGCTAATTTATGTTTTTTAGCTTTACAACACTATTTAATGCTACAGCCTGGACTTTTTTCTTTAATGAAATTTTTAGGGCGTACTTTCTGAAGCTGGAAACAGCAACAATACTTTTAAATTTCTTCCAACTCCACAAGATAAAAATAAATTTGGCAAACAAAATTTAAGATACTCCGGTTTTATCAAGCAATTACCAATAATAAAATGCTCTTGAAACTTTGATGCTATCTTTTATAAAGTTGTCAAGGCAACAATAATGATGACGCCATTAAGAAACTAACTGCTTACCTGAAATCGATATTCATTTGGGTATAAAACATTCCCAAGTACCTAGGCAGGAAAGAACAGTTAAAATTTAAACTTTGGTTAAAGAACACCGTGAAAATCATTTTTGCTTATTTAAACAATTATGTCATTTCTAGCCACTTATGAAACATTAAGCTAATAGTCTATAGAGCTAAACACTTACCATTTAATAGTCCTAGACTCAAATGACTCACAGAAATATCAAAACTAAGAATGGATCTAGCAATATTAACAAGTTAATCACGTACACATGCGCATCATGATAACATATTTTATACAACCATGGAAGTTCTCTTTATGAACTGCCATTAGAATTACGTTGGTTTTCCACATTCTTAGCAGAAGAGGCGTTTACGCTTTTTTAAGGGTAATGTACAGAATATACTAAGTCAAGGTACTTTAGCTAGCTTCGGGAAAATAATATTCACTTTGGAGTTTATAATTGAAAGGAGTTATAAAAATTATAAGCGAATAAATGAAAACATCACTGGTTTCCAACTGAAGTGCTGTTAGTGACCCACTATCCCCACTTCGCAAAAGTTGTGTATTTGTCGATTTGGAGAAAGGGGCATATAAAGGCTTCCGTAAGTATCTTAGGCGATGAAATACTGCATATACTTACATTGGTATATAGTTCGTCTGCCAATTTGTCAACAATTAGAACTGTCCCGGATTCAGCATTCAGTGTACTACAAAGCTAAACATTGAGATACAAAAAAATATAAAGTATACTAATAACAAGTGAAAAGTAAACTTTTTTCCTTCGATTATTTTGGTATATTTTATTGACTTTGTGAGGGACCGTATTTATTCAAGTGTTCTGTTATGGGACACTGTGTTATTCAACAACTGCCGGCAAACAATTATAACAAATACCTAAAATCGGGAATGACCCTTGCTAAGCCATTTTGGTGAGGATCTAAAACCATTCAGGTCTGCACTAACTGGTTGCATCCTTTGACATTAAGCTGAAGCTGTACCTGAAGATTTTAACTCAAATGTAAACAAAAAGTATCGAGGTCCTTTCGTGTAATGCTGTTCAGCATATTACGTTAATCGTGACCGTTTTAAATAAAGTGTGAAGCTTTTGGAAAGAGAAGTCAACATTTCTAAAAAATACATTCCGATCATCCCGTCCACCATTAATTGAACCTCGATTACCCGAAAGGCGTCAGATTTTCAACTTTTTTATCCGAACTGGTCCTCGCTTAACCGAGGAAAAATTAAATATTATCTGGCAGCGAGAAATCAAATTTTTAACTCACATTGTAGGGTCACATGTTCGTATTTTAAAATACAGAATAGACGCGTCCCAGTCCGCCTAATTTTTTAATTGTTATATTTTTGCAGCTTACACAATCGTATTCCACCATGACCGTTTCATAAATATCCACTCATTTGCCACTCAGAATTCACTCGTTATGATAGCTAGCATAATGAGTGAACAGGAAATTTGATCTGTGAGGAGTGGCTAACCGCTATTGTTCATTCAATCCTGGGCGACACCCGAGCCAGTATGGTTCTTCTTAGCTTTCTTCTTCATCATGCTTCTTCTTCAACAGTCGAGCAGGCATGATACTCAGATAACATTCAAAATGAAGACCTAATTGTGGTCTCAGGTATGAAAATATTGTCCCTAAATAGTGAAGAAATTGCCGCGGCCAAGTCCAATGCCATGGCTAGACTCCTTATCGAAATGGAGGGAGATGTGCTCCTTGGGAGCAACCTTACCTCGTTCAAGTTACAGAACCGATGGGTATTCATTAGTCTCAAGAATTGATTATAAACAATATGGAGTAGCAACATATCACAAAGAATCACACTTAGTACAGGAAGACGGGTGTCGTTTAAGCGACTCCCAAGCTACAATTATCCAACAATCATTGCGAAGGATTTCAACAGTCACCATTCATCGTAGGGGAACCCTGAAAACACTCTGCCGCGACAGGAACTGCTCGAATATGTCACCCAGGGCAACCTCCACCTGTTGTTTGATCCCAGAGACCGGGGGCGTTCAGATCACCAAGACGGCGACGGGACTACACGCCTGACCTGGTGTTCACCATAAAAAATAATGAAGCACCACTACCAACAACACGACAGGTCATGAGCAGCTTTCCATACAATTAACATTGACCAGTCTTGATCACCACCGTTATTATAATTCCAGTTATATGACTGGGAGTCTTTCACTCTACATATTGAGAATATATGTGGGAGAATACCAGCTGGCCTAGATAGTGTGATGAAATTCAGCAAGCTGATACTGAGCAGTGCCAGGAAGCACATTTCTGAATGTGCTTCCTGGCACATTGATGAAGCGGCTTGATGGTTCCATTGGCGCGGGGGATACAAAATAACGGCAGACGAAAGAGCCAAAAATATCAAAAGCCGAGACTGATACTCTGAAGTTCAAATTTGAGACACGCATTCGGAAGGAATGCGAAAAGATGTATAAATCTCATCCAACTAAGCATTTTCTTTCTGTTTCGGTGACTGCAGACGAAGTCCGAGCTGCACTGAAAACCGTGCCTGTCAGCAAGGCACCAGGGATTGAAGGGATATACCCCGACACGATAAAACAACTGAACCACAAAGTTATAAAATGGTCATCCGACTTTTTCGGACACTACAAAAAAGGTAAAACTCTTCCTATGCAACAGAACAAAAGATTTGGCTATTGAAGCCAAAGACCAATGTCTCCTTTGCTGTTTATACAAACTACTAGAAAGAGTGACTTTAACAAGAATTCCTCCAGTCTTGGAGAAACACATTCCTGTGGAACAAGTTGGTTTCAGGTCAGGCTAGGACGCCAAAGTGCAGGTTTTAGCACTGACTTTAGTAGTTTAAGCTGGTTTTGAAAACGGTCAGAAAACTGGTATTTGTAGATCTGGGTCTGGGTCTGATCTGATCTGATCTGGGTCAGTAATGATCACTGGGAGTACCCCAGTGGCCAGCAATGACTTTTAGCCTATTCAACGTTTATATGAGCGACCTACCAAGAACAGAGTCACAAACGCTTGGCTATGTAGATGACTGGGCAATTACTGTTTTGAGGAAGTAAATGACACAATATCAAGAGACTTGTGTGGAACTTCGGAGCTTTTCAGAGATAAAAGTGAACCAACAAAAACCAGTAACAGCACTGCTTCACCTAGACAACCATCAAACAAATAAAAACACTCACTGTGACCGTCAACAACAAAGTTTTTGTATTAAAGATCCGAACCCAAAATACCTTGGAGTCACTCTGGACAGATCCCTTACCAATAACAACCATCTGAACAACCCTCTGGAATCAAGAGTATTACTCATAAACAAGCTGCCACTACTTCGAGAGCTCACCAACAAGTGCTTAAAACATCAGCACTTGTACTACAGTGTCGCAGAGTACTGCTCCCCGTGTGGCCACGAACCAGTCACATCTCAAAGATTGACACATAGCTCTGTACCGCAATGAGAACGATTACAGGAACTTTCAAGTCTACGCCAATAAATTGGATACCAACCATGTCAAACATTGCTCCTAAAATGTACGAGGGAAACGGACACAAAGCTTTTTTCATAGGTTAGATAAACTACTGGATGTAGCACCACTGAAAATAGTAATGGATCAGGCACCCACTACAACCCAGCTTAAGTCTAGGAAATCTTTCTACAAAGCCACTGCAGATGACTATAGAGAGACAGGGATGTGGTGCGTGGACTTGAACAGTGACGTCACTAGAGGGGGAGAAGTACTTTACAATCCTACAACTAAATTATCATGTTTCGTCACATGCAACCTTGGACACCGTCAAATAAGTTGATCTCTGGACATGCTCGGCCGGTCACTAACCTGCATAGATGGGGTCTGTGTCCTTCTCCTGTCTGTCCCAGGTGCGGCCTGGAGCACCAAACTACTGACAATCTAGTGCTACGGTGCCTATTATCTGCTTTGGAGGGGGAATACTGGACCATAATGGAGTGTGGTCGAGATTTCATGAACTGGTTGGAGACATCTGGAGTGGAGGTGTGAAAGTACACGAAACTATTACTACTACTAATAATAATAATTACAGTAGTCACGCAAAGAACAAATTCCATTGAACAATAAAATACCTCCTTTACCACATGGCAAATTTAATATAAAAGAATAGTAAAAAGTGAACCCATAACGGTTGATGGCCTTTCTATTGTTGTCGGAGGAGCTGGATTTTAGATCTGCCTGGTTACGTGATGCCGAAGGGGAAAAGAAAGCATGTTATTCTGGCCATTGACAGGAAGCTGAAAGTGTGCCAGCTTGTTGAAAAGAAGTTTCCCTCCCAAAAGTAGTGACTCAGTTTAATGGCGGTAATTCGACAGTTACGGACAAAGTAAAAAAGAAGGACAAGTTTGAATTCAAGTCATCAAAATGCGAATCGAGAAATTAGTGAGCACAATCAAGTCGATGAAAAAAGGTAAGTTTGAAAAGGTGGACACTGCTCTATATGTATGATTTCGCAAAATGAGAGAAAGAGGAGTCGCAGTCAATGGGCCGCTTCTGTTTGAAAAAGCAAGTCACTACAGAAGCCTTATCTATTTTGAATGAAAGAAAGGAGAAGTAAAGATTACCAGTGAAGCCGATGATCAATTCGATGTAAGTTTTCCGGAATTAACATGGGATTTTCTACTTGATCAAACTTTCAACTGTGATGACATTGGTCTCCATTACCAGATGCTTCCTGGTCATACATTAGCCACAATTCACAATGATCCAAGTGGTGGTAAAAAAGCCAAAGAGTGAATCACAATCGATGCTTACGCCAGCACGAAGGATGAAATAAAGGTTCCCCTGCTGTTTATCGGGAAGTACAAGAACCCGCGTAGTTTTCGAGGAATTGAAAAGAACACATTGTCTGTCGTCTGCAAAGAACAAAAGAACGCATGAGTGAACACTACCATTTAGTGATTGGTTCACAAATCACTTTGCTTCCGAAGCAAAGAAATGGGCAATTCAGATTGGAATTGAGAAAATGGTCCTTCTCATAATGGATAATTATTCTCTTCATCCCGATGAAGATGAGTTGTCTACAATAGGCGATTCATCAAAAGTGGATTTTCTCCCTCCAAACGTCACATCCCTTATTCAGCCCATGGGTCTGCGAATCTTGGAATCACTGAGGCCAATCTACCGAAAAGCACTGCTTCGCGATCTTCTTGGTGACGGAAGCGAGTATATGTTTAGTTATTTTGGCAAAATCGATATATTAAAGGTGGTCGAAATAATTTCAGTTGCATGAAAGCAAATTAATGCTGAATCGATTGCGAAATCATGAAGAAAGAGAGTTCCTAATTGCCAATCTGACCCTGTTACTCAGCCACTTGTAGGGCCTTTTGATTCGGATGTGATCCTTAAAAATACAAATGCCGAATTGGTAACTGCATTGTCGAGACTTAACACAACCGTTGCACAGGATGATGCCACCACCTGGTTTGAACCCAACGGGCTTGGCTACGAGCAGCTGAACGATCAGGCAATTGTTAATTGTTGAGCACATAAATGACCCAATCAAAGTCAATGAAAGTAACACGCAGATTGAAGATGTTAAGGTATATCCGAAACAAATTTTCCAACTTCACTCTGGATGTTTCTTAAGATTTTGTTAATTCCAGGCCTAAATGTTCCCTAATTGTTTTTTAAAGTACCTAACATTTCCAACAACTTTCCAAGACTTTTGTAAAATAGTATTTTCAATACACCGAGTCTCTGGTAGCAAGCTTTTTATTCAACTGCTAACAACTTAACATTCTAACAAATAAAAAGCAATCTATTTTACGTTTCTATATAATCTTATCCACGGTAGAATTCATTTTGTCGGATGCGCTAGTGCAAGCTTGGCAAGGGACTAATGACATAAATCAACGTTTAGAGGCTTAAGAGTTTTCAATTAAGACTTTCTTTGCTATATTTAGCCTTACATGAACACCAACAAAGCCTGCAAAACAAAGATGCCGAGTTGAGATTTAAGTTACAGAAACGTTTGTTTAGCTAAAAAGTATTCGTCACAGTCGACCCTTTCGGACAAACAACTGGGGATGTGTGACTTAGCTCACACATCCCCAGTTAGCTCCATCATCTTAGACGTCTTTAGCCATGAGCGTTTAAACAAAGAAAATGTGCCTAAGCTATCAAAATCTAACAAGAAATAACTGCAACAAAACAATTATAAACAAAAAGTTTGTTTAAAATTCAGAAATATCAGCATCCAGCTATTTCAAGTAATAGCCTAAAAAATGGTAAAGAGCGAATTATGCAACATACCCTGTCAACTATTTTCTGAGAAAACGTGGAAAAGTCGTCATTAAAAAGGCTTCCTGCAGTGGAACAGAGGTGGAATCAAATATCAGAAATATATGACGCAGGGTGACCGAATTTCTAAACAGTACCGATTTTAGCATGTCCATAACAACATCCGTCCTAGTACTAAACACTGACTACTAATGGGTAATGTGTTAGGTAAATTAAACAGTCAATTAGAGCATCTGCTTCCTCTATAAAAATTAACATAATAAATATTTTAATGAAGATACCCAAAACAGAATTAATCAAGACCAATAGTCCTAAAAAACATAGGTAATATCATTATTTATAATAAAAATTAGAAGGTAACAACAGCCTGCCCGATAGCTTCCAGTCTTGTTAAAAACACGAACAAAATGCGATATAATGGGAAAACAGAGTGAATGTGACTTATACAGAATTCTTTTGAAGGTTCTCTGGTCATCCAAATGACTTACTAACAGTAGCGTAAATATTTAAATGGTCTATGCTATTTTTAATTCTCTCTCAGATTATTTAAAATACACCAGATTGAATTTCGGAAGACCAAGAAGACTGTAAAAGTATGAAAGATGTTTTGATTCTCTCTGAAATTTATTTCTCAAGAATTAATACTGCTATCTTTTATCCAAATGAATATACTTTTGGGTGCAGTAATAAGGGGGAAGAACCATCAATTTTTCATGAGCCCAAATTATAAGATCTCTCATACGGCTATTTTCTTTTAATAGATTAAATTGTACAGTATATACTGACATATATACTGCTTCTCTTGGCCGTGATTAATATACAAACCCTGTCTACTTTCTTGACAATTTTCTTAGAAGGAGTGGTTAACGAATCATTTCAATTGTAAACCCATGAATTGTCTATACATCTATTGTAGAAGCTTGCATATTTTCATAACAGGCTATTGTAGAATTCCTTTTCTGTGTGTATGATACAAACGGTACACGTTTTTTGGTTTAGAACCAATAAGGCAAACACCCACTAAATATACAGTAAAATCTCTGTTTTATTTATTAAATATTTATTAAAGATTGAACCATACTAATAAAATTAGTAATAGCAATAACAAACACAAAAATACATCTCGTTTTTTATGCATAAGACAAAATTAAACCAATACATGAACTTAACTTACTTGTAAAAATATAAACTTATTATGGGGAGTTTGATTCTCTAGATGGCCCTGCACACTAGCAGCACTAAAATAGTGCAGTGAACGAGTACAAGAAATTCCAAAAATTAGTGCAGAAGTGGCAAAGTGGTTTAATCAACACATTGCCACCCAACAGTTTCCCTCTCAAACCCCGGCTACGTCCCTGAAGGTACTGCTCCCAGTTTGTTTCTTCATTATAAGTGGCATACTGCTTAGTTTGTACACGTTTTTGGAGACAGAATTGGGTGAGGGAAGAAATCAATAAATTAAAGAGATTAAAAATAACTAAGAAAAAAAAAACAAATGAGAAAAGTAGTCCCCTGCACTTAAATGGTTTCAAGCCCTGCTTGGGGGTGACAGACCTAAAATGAAAAATTATTATAAAAATTAACATGCCCCTTGACAAAAATTTCTCATGACATCATCTAAACCCTGAAGTGAAAGGGGAAATTCGCTATACCGTGTACCGCTAGGAATAACTTTGTCGGGAAGAAATGGAAAAGATGTGACTTAACAAATTTTGGTTTAGCTTATTTTGACATGACATCCAGTAACTTGAAGGTACTGGCTACACAGCCCAACTATCAAGTCATACCATGTTGACTTAATTACATTTCCCTTGACCATTTTTAAAAGTATACCAACCGCCTAGTAGTTGGAGGTATTGATTGCATTTTCAGGATGTGTGACACTATTGAGCAACAAACGTCCATCTCTCATTATCTTATTTCTTCGGACAGTTAAGCAATAAATTCACAACTGAATAGTAAATCAAATACAAACCTATGCCTTTCAGCAATTTCAGCTTATTTCCATCGATTATCTTTCCCAGGACAGCCTTGTAACCTAACATGACCTGGAGGAATACGATAACGAGCAAATGTGAGTATTGCACTTGGGAAAAAAGGAAGCCTTTTTATATCCTGTAAATGAAAAAGTACAAAAATCTTATAAGAAAGAAGCTCTATAGCTTCTTTAGCTCTTCTTGTCAGAGAAAACAGGCCAAAAATTGTCTTCAGTAATTAGTAAAACACGGTTTAATCCTCTGTAAACCAACATAGCA
Organism: Morbakka virulenta; assembly: GCA_003991215.1. Classification (NCBI taxonomy): domain Eukaryota; kingdom Metazoa; phylum Cnidaria; class Cubozoa; order Carybdeida; family Carukiidae; genus Morbakka; species Morbakka virulenta. The sequence continues at coordinate 154,686 of RDPX01000629.1, read as the reverse complement.
AACAGTTGATTGTGTGAGTAATGTCATACTGCAAGTGACTGACACTGCGAGAATATGAAAAATGATAATGTTGCTGAATTAGCACATTAGAGGCTGTGTTAAAAAACCCAACCATACTTGATAAAAATAAAAAAATTGCATGAACGTTGCCAAGAAACAATAGGGGGGTAACGATGGGATCTAAGCGTCCAATGTGTGTTACTAAAATTGAGGGAAGAAAGCCAGATATTGTGTTGATTATAATTATCAAAAACGACAACCTGCATTATCACTGGCATTGTAGTACTGAATGATAGAAGAGTTGGAAATGAAAAGAGGAAAAGTCGAGAAATACCAAAATCTGAAAAGTGAGACAAGAAGATTGTAGAAGATGAAAAATGTGCAGGCAGTCCCGGATAAAGCCTTTACTGGGCCTAAAGCACTTATGAATTTGGTGGGCCCTTTCAATCTCTGAGTTTTAAAGAAATTCAAAAGTGCCAAAAATTTCTTTTTTAAACGTACGTAACCTAATTAATGAAATAATCAAAATGGTACAACGTTTTGTTTTTTTAACTTCGTTGGGAATGAAGGAATCTATGATGATTGAAAAGACCATCTTTTGTAGAGGTTCAGCTTTGATGTTCAGCTGAGAGAGAGGTTGTTCATTAGCTCTAGGCCCACTGGGTTATGTAGTGTTAAATTTATTCATTTCACATTATCAAAGGACCATTTTCCTGAACTACTGGACATGCTACAGTGAGATAAATTTGTAGGAGAGTAAAATTATCATGAAATATGTCAACGATTCCTGTTTAGACATGGCACTCGGCCATGTTCATCGCTTTCAGAAGAACTTCCATTGCTCTCATTCATCTAGGATTGTTCTGAAATTTTCCACGTTATACGCTTCAAATACTTATAGTTACGAAAAGGAGAAAAACGTTTTTACAATTCCTAAATATGCTTCATTTTGGTGTTTCAACTTAATTCGAAAACCTTCTCTGTGTGTCAGTTCACCGAAATTGATGTTTTCCACATTTTGTTTGTCAATTAAGTCGTTAGCGCGCAACAACTTCAGTGAAACTGATGGCATAATTCTGTAGTTCCCTGAAATCTCGCTCACAGGGGTCAACTTTGAAACTTTTAACCCAAAGTCAATCATTACGGTTTGCAGCATCTTGCTAGTCATGTTAATCCTCTGTAAAATGTATTTCCAAATTGCAGTCGTTATTTCCGTCCGCCCAGTAACACGCTCTGCTGAAAAGAGTCTTCTGCGGTTTGTGAGTGAAATTTGAGTAAAGAGGGAAACAAAATCCACTAAAATAATAGACTTTGCCATTCCCTATGATACGAGAGAAAACTCCAAGGAGGTGCAAAAGACTGAGGAATTCCAATACTTTGCACGAGAGGTAAAGAAGCTATGGGACACGGGGGTGACAACCATTCTAATAGTCATGGGAACACTTGGAACAATACCAGAGAAACTAAAGAAGAAATTGCAGAACATCGTAATGGAGACACGGTTCGCTGAGTTGTAGAAAACTGTGATATTCCATTCTCCAAGTACTGTGAGAATGGTTCTCGTGATTTGAGAAATCTTTTTGATTCCAACCCCCTAGAACACATTATCACTGACATTTACCGAACAACAAATGTATATTAATAATAATAATAATAATAATAATAATAATAATCATCATCATCATCATCATCTTCTTCTTCTTCTTGGGAGAAGCAAGAAGCAGTGGAAGGTATCACTGACATCCAGTGGGGAAGATCTTGGGAAGGTTTTCGTGAGGAGGGGTATTTTTCAGGCAGAGAGTCTGTCACCATTACGGTTTGTCCTGAGTTATCATACCACTGTCATTGATATTGCGGAAGGTGAATGAGGCCTATGAATGGAAGAAAGAAGGAGTATAAGGTAAATCATTTGCTGTTTATGGACGACCTGAAGTTATACGCCAAGGATGATGCTCAGGAGGGGCATTGTATGGCATTCGGTATGAAAAAGTGTGGTGTCTTGAAAAGAGGGAAAATTGTAAGAAGTGAAGGAATTAAGCTAATGGATGGAGAAATGATGAAAGAGGTTGGAGAGGAAGGTTACACTTATTTAGGAATTGTAGAATTAGACAAAATCAAAGAAGCTGAAATGAAAGAGACAATTGGAAAGGAATACAAAAGAAGGTTAAGACTAGTACTTAGATCAAAAATTAAATGGGAAAAATAAGATATCTGCGGAAAACACATAGTAGCTATATTCTGGTATGGAGCGGGTGTCATTCAATGGAAAGAAAACGAGCTCGAAGATTTGGATAGGAAGACAAGGAAAATAATGAAAATAATGTCTGGAGCTTTTCACCCAAAGAGTGATGTTGATAGGTTGTATGAGAAAAGAAAAGAGGGTGGAAGGAGCCTAATAAGAGTGGAGCGATGTGTAAAAGACTTGGGGAATTGTTTGAAAATTTATGGCTCTAATTCCCAGGAAGTTCGTCTGAAGGGCGTAGCAAAATTGGAAAAATTGGATGCAAGTGTACTAGAGAAGTGTAGAGATCTTAAGGCAAGAAACGAACAAGAAGCGAACAAAGGTGGGTTGGAAAAAGAATGCTCGGACACTTTATCACAAACTTACCAGAGGCAGTAGACAAGGAAAAAACGTGGCAAAATATGACTTAAAGGTTGGGACAGAAGCCTTGATATGTGCCGCACAAGAGCAATCGATCAGGACGAATTATGTGACGTATCACATTGACAAAACGGCTAAAAGCTAGCTATATCGATTGTGTGGCCAGAAAGGTGAAAACGTGCGACACATTATCAGTGCTTGTGAGACGTTATCTCTGAAGGAGTACAAGAGGCGTCATGATAATGTAGCGAGAAAAATGCATTGGGATATATGCCAGAAAAGAGGGTTGGAATGCAGTGAAAAATGGTACGAACATGCCCCAGAAGTTGTTGTGGAGAATGATGATATGAAGTTGCTATGGGATGTAAATATCCAATATGATAATGTGATCAAGGCAAGGAAACCAGATTTAATTTTAGTATACAAGAGTATACATAAGGCAATTATCACTGACAAAGCAGTACCGATGGATGTAAATGTTGAGGTGAAAGAAATGGAGAATGTAGAAAAGTATCAAGATCTGAAAAGAGAGATAAAAAGACTGTTGAAATTGAAGAAAGTAGAAGTGGTACCTATTGTGATAGGACCTCAGGGATGTGTAACAAAAGCATTTGAGAAGTGGGTTGGAAAGCCTGAGATTTGCTGTAACTTGGCAGTGCTTCAAAAGACTGCGTTATTAGGAACTGCCAGGATTTTGAGTAAAGTTCTGGAGTTTTGAGGGGAAAAAAGAAAATGCTGTTAGCCCATGGTCATTTGTTATGATTCGCCCATCAGCATAAAAATACGGCGATAACAACAGTCGGACACACAGTGTAAAAATAAGATAATAATAAAATAATAACGTTGAATGGGGGAAATATCATCAAAGGTATTAATGCGTGGGCTATACCAATATTGAGATACTCCGCTGCTTTCCTCAAGTGGAAAAATGCCGAACTTCAAGAGATGGATCGAAGAACATGGAAGCTCTTAACTATGCACAAGGGACTCCACTCAGGGAGTAATGTTGACAGATTATACATATCCAGGAAAGAAGGTGGAAGACGACACATAAGCGTTGAAGATACTGTTAATCTTTCTATGATTGGGCTAAAAAGATAAGTGGAAGACAGCAAGGAGAAACTGTTAGTTGCAGCTAGAGGTGATGCTGAGTATAAGGATGCTGAAACAGAAAATACGTTTAAGAGAAGGAACATACAAGAAAGGAAAACCAACTGGAAAGACAACGTGTTGCATGGTCGTTCATCAGACAAACTAAAGGGATGGCAGATAAATATCAACGGTTGTGGCGGAAAGGAGGCCTGAAGAGAGAAACCGAAACCTTCCTTATGGCAGCACAAGAACAGGCAGTGAGAACAAATTTAGTGAAAGCAAAAGATAGGATTCAACAAGATAGCAAATGTAGGATGTGTGGTAAAGCAGATGAAACCATCAATCACATCTTAAACGAATATAGTAAAATGGCACAAAAGGAGTATAAGTGCAGCCATGATTGCGTAGGAAAAAAGATACATATGGAGGTAAGCGGGAAATAAGGTCTTGAAACGAAAGAAAAGCGGTGTAAATATAAACTGCAAGCGGTATACGAAGACGAAGCGAATAAGATCTTTTGGAACTTTTTAATACAAACAGTCTATGGTATTGTAGCAAGAAGACCGATATGACAATAACGGACAAGAAAAACAACAAATACCAAATTAGAGACTTTTTTCCATACGATACCATGATTGATGAAAAGGAAAGAGAAAAAAAATTTAAATACCAAGACGTAGCGAGGGAACTGAAAAAACTATGGAACAAAAAACTGAAAATAATCCCAGTTACAACTGGGGCGCAAGAGACAACACCAAAACTATTGAAGATTGAAGGAGATTGGGATGGCTACCAAAATTGTAGAATTGCACGATTGTATTGCTACATCCTGCCATAACCCTACACCGAGTGCTTGGGATTTGAGGAAACTTGTTATCAAACTGAGTCACTAATCAATTTGAAACGAAAGAAAAGCGGTGTAGATATAAAATGCAAGCGGTATACGAAAACGAAGCGAATAAGATCTTTTGGAACTTTTTAATACAAACAGTCTATGGTATTGTAGCAAGAAGACCGATATGACAATAACGGACAAGAAAAACAACAAATACCAAATTAGAGACTTTTTTCCATACGATACCATGATTGATGAAAAGGAAAGAGAAAAAAAATTTAAATACCAAGACGTAGCGAGGGAACTGAAAAAACTATGGAACAAAAAACTGAAAATAATCCCAGTTACAACTGGGGCGCAAGAGACAACACCAAAACTATTGAAGATTGAAGGAGATTGGGATGGCTACCAAAATTGTAGAATTGCACGATTGTATTGCTACATCCTGCCATAACCCTACACCGAGTGCTTGGGATTTGAGGAAACTTGTTATCAAACTGAGTCACTAATCAATTTGAAAAAAAATTATTTGAAATCAGTGTGAGGTAATAATAATGGAAACTTTTTATTTTTTCATCCGAACACATACAATTGCAGACCCCACTAATCAAGATAGTTTGCATTGGCTTGCCTATTTAACAAAATTAAATATATTACCAACAAAATAAATAATACGACAATAGTTCGGGTTTTGTCCATGGCTTGTTTCTACGACAGAATATGTATTATGTGGTGCGAATGATTATATTAGAAAGTTTGGTTGAAGCAAAGCGCTCGTGTTTGCTGTCGAAGTTCAAAGCATTGCACATTTCACTGAAAGTAATACAAGATTGACCGAAAATACCTAAAGAGCTAACGGAAAGATTTACGAAGGTAACTTTCGAAAAGCTGGAATGTAAACCACGAATCAAAGAACGATGTTTTTCAAATTTGCGAGAAGCATTTTTATCAAGGTTTGTTTCATACCCCACCATCAATACAAGTATGTATAACTGCCTTTGTGGAGTAACTAACAGTAAATCAGGTCGAAAGGTATCTCCGGTTATAACGCATGGTGATAAGAATCCACATATATCTGCATATATTGTACAGCCTTCTAGAGATTTGAGAGCTCCTGCTAAAAATTGTAAATGCTGAGTTGTGTCGCCAAGTATAACGACCTTTCCGAAGGTACGTTTTGCAGCCAACGACAATATGAAGAAGGGTTTCCGGTTCAAAGCAGGAAGAGCAAGAAGAGGATAGATTGAGGTTCCATTTGGCTAGATTTTTACGAGTTGCAAGGGTGTTGTTCAAATAAAGAATAGTAAACCTGAAGATATTTTGGGGCAGCTTACTTTGAACTTCAGACCAAAACTTGTTATATTTTGAAGTCGCATTGTCAAACAGAAATGAGAGAATGGTACCCTGAGTAGTAAGATGACTTTGTACCCACTCCTTGTGTTTTGTCTGCACAGCTTTCAAAACTTCTTTTGTGTTTTTATAAATATCATGTTGTATATTGGTACTATTGCTTGTGTTTTTCCACAATATTCGGATATTATGATTTGGTGACGACTTCAGAGCGTTACGGGTAACAGCTTGGCACTGTAGAAGTTTTGTGGAGACCAAATTGATTTTTGGAAAGAATAATAGAGCTAAGAGTCACACTTATAGGCAAGTCAAGTCACTGGCGTATGTGTTTAGAGACCAAGTTGTCGAGATTTTCTGCTACCCAAGTTTTAGAAACATTTGAAACAGTAAGGTGCCGGGAAACTTTTGGGAGGGCAAATTCACTATAGAGACGCAGTTTGTGTTTTGGGTGGATAGGTAAAGAATCAATTTAAGAAGATCTAGAAAAACAGACAGAATCAATCTCAAAAATCCTAGGATTTGTGAGATTGATTGGTCATTTCAAAGTCATAGTAACGTATGAGGTACTTAAAGGTATCTCCCATGGCTACCGGAGGTACAGTTTCATTATTAACAAAAGATTTAGGTTGAAATTGAAGAGACCTTGTAGTGATTTTCTGATACCGAATGTGGCACATTTATAAACCCTTATAATCATGTTAAAAGAAGCTGGTTCTCTCTTTCCTTTGTTTTAAATTCAGTGTAAAGACTGGTGATCAGACTTAATTTTGCCAGGAATATGATGCTGATCAGGAACAGATGTTATTAGGTTATGATAAACTTCAACAACAGCATTTTTAGGTCTAAAAGAGTAATGACTAAGAAGCGTTGATTATTGCGAGCCTTGTTTATTACATATGCCATCATTGCAGTATGTTCTAAAGTACCCGAGATCTTAGAAGTGAAGCTTTTTTGAATTTTGTGTTCAACGAAGTTGTTATCCTTCAGGTATTCAAATACTGAGTCACGCAAACAGGATGTAAAAACTTTTAATAGAACCGTTTCAAGAGTAATTGGTCGAAAGTTAGAAGGGTCATCGACGTTACCCCTCTTTTGTATTAAAATCATACAGGCCTTTTTCCATTCAGAAGGAACTTTTCCAGAAATCCATATGATTTTAATTATTTCTGTGAGGAAAGACCGTAGATAGGGACATCGTTTAAAGCAAATTATGGATATTTTATCTAGAGGGCATGGTGAGGCAGATGACTTCATGTGACGAATAACTGATGACTGATGTGATTTTTTTATATGATGGAGGATCAGTGTTGAAAGGGTGCTCGGGTTCGTTAAAGGACGGTATCCATGATGGAACTTTAAAGTGTTTGTTAGGAATTGTCGATGAAAGTATTTTTGAAAAGTATTGGGTGCAACAGACGTCTGAGAAGGTAGGAAGTATTGAAGAGCTCTTTTGCAGCACACGCTTTACGTAGCCCCAAAAGTTTTTGGAGATGAAGTTATCGTGGTTAGTTAGAGTGTGATTGTGATGGGAAGAAGTCAGTTTTTGGCTAAGCAAATGGTAAACGTATTTGATTTCCATGACTGATGCGTTGCTTTTTTTTAAAGTGATTTTAAGTCCTTTTTTAATTGGTTAACTTTGTGGTCTTGATATTTTCCTTGGAACCCTTGGTCGAAGTTCTTATTTGCAGTTCCACATGTATTTTCAAAGTACTCATAAATGGAATTGTTCATCAATCGAATTACGTAGTCAATCGTCGAAGGCTTTAACTCAACAGATGCAAAAATCGATTGAAAATAGCTGTTAGCAATTTCCCATTGTTCACTTGACCTTGGAAGTCGTATTCCCTCTTTAATTTCAAGCTGTTCTCCACTTGACAATTCTGTTGTTGGTTCACTATTGTTTAAAATGTCTTCAGGTATTTGTTCAAACGTGTCTTCCTCAAAGCCTTTAATTACTCTGCAGTTCCTTTGGTGAATTTTTAATCCTTTCAATCCTTTACATACTTGCCCGCATGAACACTTAACCCCAGTTGTCACATTAACGGTATAACTGTCTTTATTGTTTTTCCTAATTAATCGCAAGTTAATTTCCCCATTGGGATTGCAAATGTTTTCCTGCAACCGTTTTTTACATCTCCAGACATGGCGTCCAAGCGATTGAAATTCCTTTCCACAGAGACTAGAAACCACAAATAGTGTCCAAAAGTATCGAAAACTAAACTCAAACATTTTCCAATAAAATCCTTGTGCGACGACGAGTCGATTGATATGAAATTGTACTTGTAATATTTAAAAATTAGGCAAATATTTTGCGATTAAACGAGAGCCGTGTACAGAGACGTCTGCACGCCACCGCTCGCCAGCAATGAATCAATATATCATAATATAATCATAATAATAATAATAATAATAATAATAATAATAATAAT